>JASFYC010000660.1:0-106796 GCA_030412335.1 Botrylloides violaceus | reverse complement strand
TAGTACAAAGTTGAAACACGCGTTGCAGCCTCGTCTAAACTAGTCCTCATCCTATTCTGAATCTGTGAAACCTGGCTATCGGGAATGCCCGACATTCCTGGCTCACCCAGTATACTTCTTCAATGGTAACATCAACGTGGCTTCCAAGCTTTTATACAGAACTGATTCCTTACCAATGCCCCAAGTGAAAATTGTGCTAAACTTTTAATATGTAGGTTATCGGCTTTCGTGGCGCTCGTATCAATGTCGCAAGGTGTGTTCCTGTCTTTGCATGTGATTATTACCCGTGTATTTAGCAAAGAATACCACGGTGTCTTATTGTTCGTCCAAACAGTGTTAACAGTACTGTTTCTTGCTTAATTATTGCACACATGGGTGTATTGTGAATGAATGATTGAAACGTGCTATGATGTCTAGACTAATTATATTTCTCACGCCGACACGTAGGCTACCGCCCTGAGCTTTTGTATTTTCGCTGAAGAGTGGATTAGCGATTGGTGTAATCTCTATCGCCATTATTCCGAAATCGCAAGCCCATATAGTGCGTAGCTGCTGTCGACGGTGTAACACCAAGCACACGTTTTTGTTAGAGTATTCTTTAAATTCAATTTTAGTACTCGGTGGAATTCAATGGTTACATAATGCAAACTACGGCATTCTAGATTCAACATACCTCCCTTCGTTCACGCTTCATAAACAACTGGGTAAAGACATGATGTGTACGCCTCTGATAGCTTCTGGGGTCTACTAGCATTGGAACCGTTCCCTCTTTTTTGCTTGACAGGGGCGGGTGGACGGGGAAAGAGGATTGTGGTTGTGATACTGATCCGGGCTATAAACCGGAAGTATTGATATTTCTAACGTAGTACGTAGGACTGTTGACACGACTGCTCCTTTGAAAAGTTTTTTGTTCAAGATTTAACCCAATGGATCACCAAAAGCTGACAGCTTATTTCATAATTGGTCCAAGAACGATCATAATTGTTTCGTCATATGTGACGTCATTATGTACCTCCGAAAATAAAAGCTGATAACGAACCTACACGACTGTGCAATCACAAACTGACTGTTAAAAATATAGAAATTTATTGCAAGGAATATGTTATAATAAAAATTACAACACAACCGATTTATCTACTTGTAAAAGGGCTGAATCCGTCATCTCAACTTCGTGCCACTTGTTTCTTGCTATGTCGTATTTTGCCATCACTCGTGTTTTAGCACTCCCGTTTTCTAGAACGTAGATACGGTCTTCGATCAAATGCGCAGCGATGGTTAATCGGTAGCTCCAATTCAGTGGGGCTAACAATCCCCATTGTCTTGTCATGATATCATAACAATTCACTTCGATCGAAGTGGCAGGAAACCAATTTCGCCGCATGACTGTAATATGTTGTTCCACGGCTACTGCTGCACTCACGGATTTACTATCCCTCATTGGCTCTAGATCGACCCATTCTGACCGAGATGGAGTGAATCTGCTCATTTCATTTGTTATATAATAATTATCATATTCCAAGCTTTTTTCGTACCGCATTCCACCAATACTGTAGATTGAATCGTCTAGAGATACTAGAGTGGGTGAAAAGATCTCTTGCGGTTTGTTTTTGCATTTTGTCCATTGATTCAACTCGGGGTTAAATTTTTCGATAGTCTGACCACTCATCCATACATAATCTCCGAAAACGAACAGATCGCCCAATAACGCAACAGCAGAGGGAAATACACCGTGTTGTTCCAGCATTTTCCCCATCTCTTCCCACTTCCGATGTTTCCCCCTAAAATTGAGCCTGTATACACGCCTGTCTCCACATAAGACGTATATGAACGAATCCATAGCCAACATTGTGGAATATGCAGAACGAGGTTTAAAGCCTTCCACCATGTACTGGGAGATTTTTTTTTTTGCTGGCTCGTAGGTGCGAAAACCTTTCGAACTGTCATCAAATAATACGATCCTCTTCCCGTCTCCGGTATTCTGATGGCCACTTACTGCATATTTTTTCTTTAAGTGTTCTTCAATCAGTTGTGAAGACTTCGCATCGCTCTTTATGGTAGGGTTGTCCATGAGTACTGGAGATACTTTAAATAAGTCTACAAGACTGATCAGCTGAAAGAGATTTGATTGCCTTTCAGGATTTCCCCCGACCCAACGAAGAGACGCTTCCAACTTTCCCTTTTCACTCAATTTTAATCCCGGTGAAACTAAAATTGCGTAAATCTTCGACAAATCTTCATCTTCAAAGCTCGGCTGAGCCGAGACTGCCAGAAAAAATTGTTCGTAATATCTAATGCACGAAGATGAAAGATCTCTCAAGCAGCAGATTTCGGCAAGGTCCCTTGTTTCATAGAAGTTTTCTGGAGTTAATTCATCATGAAGGATATTACAAACGGCCTCAGTGACGTCGTCCAACTGCATCATGCTGGCTACATTAACAAAGTTAGCGGTTTTTCCATCTGGGATGAAAAATGTGCCTGAGTATATAAAGTCAAGGCAGCTTTTGACACATTCAGCATCGACGCATTTCATTTCCATCCGACCTTCTTGACTTTCTTTCGTGTCGTATTTCAACATGGCTTGGAAATACCGTGATCCGGCGGCCAAAATGTACTTATGTACGTCATACTTCTTTCCTTGGACAATAATTGTAAAATCACACAAATCTTTTTGGCTTCTCATTTTCTCCAAACTACGAAGAATAGCAGAGGAACGTTTGTTCCTATCCAAATGCACTGTGCGTCCCATCCTTATATCGCTTACTGCTACTGCTACAGTATCTTACGAATAAGGTAGCTGTAATTCAAATTGACTGGAATTTTAACTTAATATAAAGTTGAAACGCGCATTGCAGCTTCGTCTAAACTAGTCCCCATCCTATCCTATTCTGAATCTGTGAAACCTGGCTAACGGGAAGCCCGACATTCCTGGCTCACCCAGTGTACTTCTCAAATGGTAACATGAACGTTGTTTCCAGCTTTTATACAGGACTGATTCCTTACGAATGCCCCACGTGACAATTGTGCTAAACTTTTAATATTGGATTTGAAATACCGAGATCCGGCTGCCAAGATATACCTATGCGCGTAATATTTCTTGCTGTGGACAATAATTGTAAAATCACAAAATTCCTTTTGGTTTCTCATTTCTGCCAAATTACGAAGAATCGCAGAGGAATGTTTGTTGCTATCCAACTTACGAATAAGGTAGCTGTAATTCAAATAGACTGGAATTTAAACTTAATATAAAATTTGAACACGCATTGGAACCTAGTGTAGACCAGTCCCCGTCCTGTTCTGACTCTGAGGAACCTTATCTAACGGGTAAGCCCGACATTCCTGGCTCACCCCGAATATTTCTCAAATACTAGCTTCAATGTTGTTTCGAGCTTTTATACGTAGCACCTTACGAAAGCCCCATGTTGTGCTAAACCTTAGCTTATGCGCTTTCGTGGCGCTCGTATCAATGTCGCAAGGTGTGTTCCTGTCTTTTATTTAGCCAAGCATCCCGGGGTGTCATATTGTTGAACCCAACTAGTGTTTAACAGTGCGCTGTTGATTGCTTAATTATTGCATGCATGGGTCTATCGTGAATGAATGATTGAAACGTGCTACGATGTCTATAGAGACTAATTATAGGTATTCTCACGCCGATACGTACACCCATGAGCTTTTGTATTTTCGGTTATAAGGGAGGATTGGCGATTGGTGTAATCTGTATCGCCATTATTCCGAAATCGCAAGTCCATAGTTTGCATTTGCTTTCGACGGTGTACCACCATGCTACACGTTCTCGGTAATGTATTCATTATTGCAAGTTTAGTAGTCGGTGGAATTCAATGGTGACGACATATTACATACTGCTGACTTTCTACCTCATTCTAAGATTCAACAGAACTGCCAAGGTTCGCGCTTCAAAAACATCTACGTACCAGTGGTACAACCATAGAGTTAGCGTATTCCCCTGCCGAGCTCGTATAAGTCACCTTCCTCTGCTTACCCGGTCAATCAGTTGATCCCACATTGAAAGCACTGGCAGCAATGATGGTTTTAATTATGTAAGCCAACTTAAAACAATTTCATTCTTTACTTTGTAGCGAAATGCCTACAGTTCAAAATGTATATAATGAGTAGGGCGTTCAGTTGGCCGAGTGGCATAGACTGTCCGCTTTCTGATCAGGAGGTTACGGGTTCGATTCCCGACCGAGTCAAATCGAAGACTTAAAATTGGTATTCGTTCCTTCCCTGCCAGGCAGTCGGTATCGGGGAAGTGCGGAGAACCGTGATTATAATAGTGATCCTGGCTATAAGCCGGTGGTATTGACACGATTACTATATTCACGATGACCTGTATTCATGTATCATGTTTCACGATTACTATGTCCATGTTATCATGTGTCGCGATTGTTGTGTTCATGTATCATGTATCACGATTACTATATCCATGTATCTGCTCCAACCTGTCTTGTTCGTGGTGCAAAACGCCGCCCGGTGATAAGCACCACTATAATCTTCCATATAATAATAATAATAATAATAATAATATTAATAGTAGGGCGTCTTTTTCTGACCTAAAAAACAGTGAATTTTGACCTAACAAATTAGGATTTTGACAAATTTTGACCTACAACTTTGGAATTTTGACAAAATTTTGACCTAACGAAATTTTGAGGTGTTTATTGTTGCGCTACAAATTTCAGCACACCAGAAAAGGCAGCAGACGATCTAGGCTATAGCTGACAGTTCAATCGCTACGGATTTAATGATGTGCAGTCCAATTTATTTTAATAACACGTACTGATCCTGGTGTTGGAGTGTTCCTGCCAGACTGGGCAGCGCCGCTATAGAACGGTTCACACTATGTCGTAAACAGGAAATGAAACATCCGTAAATTCAAATAAAGAAACTAGCGGGCTTGAGGTACAAGATGGTGCCACGAAGGAATAAATCACCTTTGCAATGGAGATAGCATCCGATTCATAGCGCCTGAAGGAATTAACCATACTCACCAAATCAGTCATCATAACAGCATGCGTGCGTTGACCTATTCGTATTTATACGCCACTCTAAATAGCCCAGCCTAGTAAACCTATGATTCGCTCTGAAGCTTTCACTAACTAACATGTAACTACCTAAAATCGGTGAAGCAATATGTCGGCATAGCGCGGAACCTCACGATCAGCGAGATCTGACTGAAAGTCATGTCATGAATCATGATGCTCGCCTTGTCGGAAGAATGTCTTGGCCGAGGTCATGAGCGCGTTGTGAGTAGGGTTGTGGTTTTTATCAAATTACAACAAATCGCAACCGCTTTAAACCGAGGCCTTGATTAAAACCATGGTTTTTTCTGTTTTTACTGGTTTTTATTAAAAGTCGGGACTCCATTGTGGAGACCAAGTTGTATTCGTAGAGGACGTTCACCTTTTCCCAGATTCGCCGCTTGGAGAATTTACGGCAACCTCCACAGTTGCATTGTGGAAAAAATGGGTATTGTACAGTAGGCAATCTTGTAAACCGAAACTACGTTTTGGTCCAAACCAGTCACAAGTCGGCCTACAGGGTGGCCATTAACACACGGGTCAAAACGGAATTTTCCCCTCCAACATTTTTGTATCACGTGATCAAAAGCTTTTACGACTTGCATGCAGTACAGTACAGTTACTGAGTTAACTTAGCGGGCATTATTTCACCATGTTTGTAAATGATGATGATAAATATGTGACGTCATAAACCGTCACTGACATGTGACGTCACATCATGTGAGGATATGACGTCATTGGGCCACTCCGAAATCAAAAGTAGTTTGCGGCCTTGTTTTCCTTTGAGGATCTATATCCATCGGAAAGAAAATATACTTCTAAAACAGAAACTCATTGAAGCATATCAATGGTCATCGACAGGAACAGCTCTGTGGGTTATCAAGATTGCATCTGCTGTCCCAGTCTGCTGGGTACCCCCCCCCCATGCATTTTTTACACAAATTTGTGCCTCTCGGTACTTTTAACATCACTTCTGGTATCTTCAGGAAGCCGGCGATATAGTATGGTAGGCAAAAATGAGAAAAAACCCATTAAAAACCGAAAAAACCAGGTGTTTGATAAATATCAAGAGCAAAAAACCGGTTTAAACCATCTGGTTTTAATCAGGATTGATTAAAACCACAACCCTAGTTGTGAGTGCCATGAAGGTAGCCTCACCGTGACCTGACGCTAGAGAAGAAGTCACGATGTCAGTAGGAGTTCTGAATAAGTAGCCACTCGGCTATTTCAACGTTAACTCCGGATGGGTGAAATTAGGTCAAAAATTTTGCTTTGGTCAAAAATTTTGACCTAATGAGTCAATTTTGACAAATTTTGACTTTATTTTGACATGTCAAAAAAAACGCCCTAATTATGAGTGACGCCGGAAGAGTTTCCTGGCAGAAATCAGTGGTGAACCGCATGTGAAGCACCTTTGTAAGCAAATACTCATTTTTACTTTTCACGAACAATGGTCTTTATTAATAAAAATTGGCATGGTCTGTCTTTAAACAGTGTAGTAGTCTACTTATGGAAATTGTATCACAGTTGCGGTGCTAAGCATACCTGACAAAAATGAAGTAGCAATGGTCTAGCTGCATGGCAGCGTTCTTACTTGAAACAGTGACATGAATGGAACAGTTTAACGAAAAAAGCAATATTGCATTGAAAATATGCTAATACCGGCAACCGCGCGGGTATACGGTGGTTTAGGCAAAGCTGTTCTAGTACGTAGGCCTGTTGAGTCGTTTTTCGTCCAAGGTTTAACCCAATGGATCACCAAAAGCTGACATATTACTTCATCTTGTCTAAATGACGATGAAATGTGTGACGTCACATGTGAGGTACCTCCGAAATCAAAACCTGATCGTGGACCTGCACGACTGTGCAGTAACAAGCCGGCAGTCCTAAATAATTTTAATGTACCTAATAATCAAAAATACAGAAATTTACTGCAACGAATATAATTAAAATAAAATAACAATAGATTTGTTTACTCAAAAACCGGATGAATCTGTCATCTCAACTTCGTGCCATTCGTTACTTCCTATAACATATTTTGCCATCGCCAGTGTCTCATCACCCACGTTTCCTACAACATAGATACAGTCGTCGATGAAATATGCAGCGATGTTATATTGATCCTTCCAGTTCAGCGGGGCTAACAAACTCCATTGTTCTGACATGACATCATAACAATTCACTTCAGTCAAAGTACACTTTTGACGCGTGACTATGATATGTGTCTCTAGCGCGACTGCTGCACTCACGGAGTACTTATCCCTCATTGGCTCCAGATCGACCAATTCTAACAAAGATGGAGTGAATCTGCTCATTGCATTTTGTAGAGAATAATCCCCACATTCCCACATCGCACCAACGTACCGCAATCCGCCAATACAGTAGATTGAATCGTCCAGAGATACTAGAGTGGGGAAGCACATTTCTCGCGGTTTGTTATCGCACTTTGTCCATATATTCAACTCGGGGTTAAATTTTTCAATACAATGACCACTCTTCCGTGAAAAATGTCCGATAACGAACAGCTCGCCAAATAATGCTACAGTAGGAGGACAATTACCGTGTTTTTCCAGCATTTTCGCCATCTCTTCCCACTTCAGATGTTGTTCCCTGACATTAAGCCTGTATACACGCCTGTCTCCACATAAGACGTATATGAACGAATCCATAGCCAAGATTGTGCCACACGTGGTATGAGGTCCATAGTCTTCCAGCATGTATTGGGTGATATTTTTTGTTGCTGGCTCGTAGGTGCGAAAGCTTTTCGAACTGCCATCAAATAATACGATCCTCTTCCCGTCTCCGGTATTTTGATGGCCACTTACTGCATATTTATTTTTTAAGTGTTCTTTAATCAGTTGTAAAGACTTCGCATCGTTCTTTATGGTAGGGTTGTCCATGAGTACTGGAGATACTTTAGATAAGTCTATAAGGCTGATCAGCCGAAAGAGATTTGATTGCCTTTCAGGATCTCCCCCGACCCAACGCAGAGACGCTTCCAACTTTCCCTTTTCACTCAATTTTAATCCCGGTGAAGCTAAAATTTCGGCAATCTGCGACATGTCTTCATCTTCGAAGCTCGGCTGATCCGAGACCGCCAGAAAAAATTTTTCGTAATATTTATTGCACGAAGATGAAAGATCTCCCAAGCAGCAGATTTCAGCAAGGTCCCTTGTTTCATAGAAGTTTTCTGGAGTTAATTCATCATGACGGATATTACAAATGACCTTAGTGACGTCGTCCAACTGCATCATGTTTGCTACATTAACAAAGTCAGCTATTTTTCCATCTGGGATGACAAATGTGCCTGAGTATATAAAGTCAATGCAGCTTTGAACACATTCAGCATCGACGAATTTCATTTCAACCCGACCTTCTTGACTTTCTTTCGTGTCGTATTTCAACATGGCTTGGAAATACCGTGATCCGGCGGCCAAAATGTACTTATGTACGTCATACTTCTTTCCTTGGACAATAATTGTAAAATCACACAAATCTTTTTGGCTTCTCATTTCCTCCAAACTACGAAGAATAGCAGAGGAACGTTTGTTCCTATCCAAATGTACTGTGCGTCCCATCCTTATATCGCTTACTGCTACTGCTACAGTATCTTACGAATAAGGTAGCTGTAATTCAAATTGACTGGAATTTTAACTTAATATAAAGTTGAAACGCGCATTGCAGCCTCGTCTAAACTAGTCCCCATCCCATCCTATTCTGAATCTGTGAAACCTGGCTAACGGGAAGCTAGACATTCCTGTCTCACCCAGTACACTTCTCAAATGGTAACATGAACGTTGTTTCCAGCTTTTATACAGGACTGATTCCTTACGAATGTCCCACGTGACAATTGTACTAAACTTTTAATATGTAGGTTATCGGCTTTCGTGGCGCTCGTATCAATGTCGCAAGGTGTGTTCCTGTCTTTGCATGTGATTATTACCCGTTTATTTAGCAAAGAATACCACGGCGTCTTATTGTTCGTCCAACCAGTGATATTCCTTTTGATTGCTTAATAATTGCACACATGGGTGTACTGTGAATGAATGATTAAAACATGCTATGATGTCTAGATTAAATATATTTCTCACGCCGAGACGTACCGCCCCGAGCTTTTGTATTTCCACAAGTTAGGATTAGAGAGCGGCGTAGACTAATCTCTATCGCCATTATTCCGAAATCGCAAGCCCATTGTTTATATTTGTTTGTATTTGCTTTCAACGGTGTACCACCATGCCACACGTTTTCGGTAGGGCCGTCGCGTTAATGCAATTTTAGTACTCGGTGGAATTAAATTGTTACATATTGCAACCTGCTGGTGTTCTACATCATTCTAAGATTCAACATAACTGCCTTGGGTCACGCTTCAAAAACAACTGCGTACACACATGGTGTGTACGCGACTGATATCCTATGGGGTCTACTAGCATACAAAACCGTTCCCGCTATTTTTCTGGGGGATGTTGACTCCAACTCTGGAGGAAGAAGAGGGGTGTTGACGACCACTAGCGGATTATCCGATCTTAGATAGTTCGCCTCTAGGGTACCGCTTTCCTAACTACCTGACACAGTTATATATTGATTTTTCCATGATATCAAAATCTATAGTTTCGTTTCAGAGAGCAGAACACTTTCAGTCAGTTCACTCTCACCTTAGCAGATTTGCAATGATGTAGGCTGTTGTGTAGATTATATTATAGCCGTGATACATGCTTTCATCACTCAGGATGACACAAGACGCCTGCTGTAACATCTATAGGAACAGCCTACATCGTCACGTGACTTTGGTCGACAAATCTCTTCAAAACCCCAGCATTTGTAGGAATTTCGTTATTCGTTACTCCAATATTGTAGGTGTACTTTCATGAAATAACGTCGATATATTGCATTCCGTTACAACCGAAGTGGTGTAGCCTATTACTCCACCGTCTCTACATTGCTATCCACTTCTTGCGAGGTGCTTGAGCGTTTGTAGTACCCGGATGCTAAATAATTCGGTCGAGTATTCACAGAGACTGCGCTCAGTGTGTACCTTCGATATTTTGAATTGGTAATTGGTAATTTCCGGTGATAATTGCGCATGGTTAGTTTGTGCGTCTAGGTGATGGACCTCGCCCATTCTCGCTTTGTGTTGCAGTAGTGCGGTCAGGTTTGAAACTAACTGTCGTATTTTGTATTTAAGAACATACTCTAGTCCTATCGTAAGACTATAAGTTAAAAGAATTACTGCCGGAATAGTCGGTAAGTTGTGCGAATGTTAGAACTGTATTTCTAGACGTTATGCTTATCGATTCTTTCGATTTCAGTTTACCGCACCCGCAACGCACCCGCAACGTACCAGCAACGCACCCACACCCTCAACGTACTCACACTCGTATACATCACTGAAACCTGTCTATTAATTTCTGTCTTGGATTTGATATGAACAATTAAACTTCTTACTTGAAACTGAAGTTGAGAAGTAAATAATTAGAATTTAGTGCGCGTAGAACGATATTCCTATATGCCTGGAGTCGAAGAGCAAGATTAGGTTCCGGACATAACAGTAAACGACTTAAGTCAGTAAAAGAGTGCCAGACAATAAAAGAATCTGCCACGAAGAATTGCGATAGTTAAGGACCCAAGTAAGCAATTGTAATAATATGAACCCAGCTGAAGATTACCAAGACATGCTGGCCAAAGGATCAAGAAGAAAAACGCCTACGGTTAAGGGCAAAGCATACCAGCTAGAACTGCTCAAAAAGAACCGTAAGTCTGCATTTACTACCTTTAACAAGTCTGTGACAAGTCTCCAGTTAGCAATGACACGGCCGAACTTTGTATAATGTGAAAGCAGAAAAGGCTCCTTTGGAAGCTGATTTTGCTGCTTGTGGCGCTGCTCATGGAAGGTTAATATATGCTCTTAACTCAGATGATTCAGAGGAGAGCAATCACACATTCAACAAGATCCTAGAAGGTTACAATGAAATTATGACCACAGTTAATGAATCAATTAGACGCTTAGAGTTGGAAGCTAGTGATGCAATATCAGTTGGCGAAAGTGCTTCTAGTCATTCAAGGACGTTCTCTATGAAATCAAGAGTGTCTGACAGATCTCGCACTTCCGAGTTGTTAAGGAAATCACGACCTGACGCAGTAAGGTCAGAACGCAAAGCAGTATTGACTGATGTGAAACAAGAAACACAGCTTCATAAAGCAGCTTCAAGACAACGATCGCTCTTTGACGAGCAACGGCAAGAACTTGACTTGGAGCGAAGAGAAATGGAAGAAAGACGCCTCCAGTTGCAAGCAGATCTGGAAGAAAGTGAAGTACAATTACGGTTTCAACTTCGTAAATTGAATGATCAATATGCACAAAGCCACACTTTAAAACGTTCAAAAGAAAGAGTAGGCTATAGAAATGAATTTCACATGCCTCGAAGTCAACCAACTAATCACAATCCTAGAGCTAGAAGATCATTCATTGATACCAAAGAAAGAGTTTTCCGTGACAACATGATACCGCCTATGCATGAAACGTTTCCAAAGACATCATGGGGAAACGCTCAAGTTGGAGAGGCTCGTCCAAATAATCAGGTTCTTAGACGATTACCTGCAGAAGAACTGAATGTATTTGATGGTTCAAATGTTTTGGAATACCCCGTCTGGAAAAGTAGATTTAAAGATCTAATAGAAAGAAATGTTTTCGAGGCAAGTCGACGCATTAATTATTTATTTAATTACACCAGTGGAGAAGCAAAAGAAGCAATTGAAGGGTTTGCTATAGATCCCACTGATGACAATTACATAGAAGCCATGGCCACGTTGGATAGATGGTATGGGGATGAATTGTCAATATTAAGAGAATACAAGAAGAAATTACAGAATTGGCCGGTCATTTCGAATAATGATGGCGGCAAAAGTTTTCGCAAGTTCTCCAACTTTTTGAACAGTTGCAGACGTCTGATGCCTGGCGAAGGTTATCGTCCGGCTTTAGATGATGAAGAATTGAATCAAAAACTTGCCGTTAAGCTTCCTAAAGCCTCAAGAGAATCATGGTCTAGGAAGGTTTACATTTATAAAGAAAGACGAAAATACGAAATTGAAGAAGCAAGGAAGCGTGGCATTGATGCACGAGCAAGAATGCCAGGTTTCCCTTCCTTTGCTACGTTCACAGAACACGTACAAGAAGAAGCATTTGTTGCTTCTCAACCGGTTGTTGGTACAGCGGTGTTGGACCAAATTGTGTCAGAACAAAGAAAAACAAGTTCTCAAAGTCGCCCGAAGTATGTTAAGACACGTTCATTTGCTACAAGTATTGGTAATGACGAGAATCATGAAGGGAAAAGCGAGTCTTGTTCCAAGAACTGTCCGATTTGTAACCAGTTTCATACACTTGACATGTGCAGTGTATTCAAAGAAAAATCATACGATTCCAAAGTCGAATACATAAAAAAAAATGGGATATGCTTCCGGTGCTTGGAAGTGGGCCACATCTCAAGGTATTGCAAGAACCCACTCTCATGCTCTGTTTGCCACAAGAAACATCCCACTATATTGCACTCGTACCAACCGGTGAAAATTAAGAAAATCGAGGGCACAAGAACTGACAAGCAGCCTTCAGACTCACAAAGTGCCAGTTCGTCTGGTGCCAAAGCGACGTGTATGGTAGTTTCAGCAGCAAGAAATGTTAGAACTACAAAGATTGTTCCTGTGTATATTTATCGAAGTGAAAACCCATGCACAAAACTGAAAATTTATTGTGCACTCGACGAACAAAGTGATTCATGTTTTATATCAAATGGACTCTGCAAGAAGCTTAAGGTAGAGGCCACAGAAACCACGATTCAAATAAACTGCATGGGTACAAGCGTTACTTCAAGTGCGCTCAAGGTAAAGTCTTTGATTGTTGAAGGTTTGGATCGCAGCAATGCGTTGAATTTACCACCTTGTTATTCACGTGAAAAAATTCCCGTTGATTGTAATCAAATTGTAAGACGAAGAATAGCTGAACTCGAACCGAGTTATAAAGAAATACTGAGTGAAATACCAGAATTTGATGAAAATGTCAAAGTGGAATTGCTGCTTGGAACTAATTGTCCAAGAGCACTCAAGCCGATCAGAGTCATATCAGACCCTGTCTGTGATAGCTACGGAATGAAAACAGTGTTGGGTTGAAGTATAGTTGGATTGCCAGCCCAAGCTGGTCAGAGCGAAGTTTTATCCTGCCACAGAATACAAAGTAAAGAGATGATGGCAAGTAGATTGATACCTCTGAGTAACACGAAAGAAATTGTGTTACCAAAAACTGTTTCTCAATTTTTCGAAATGGACTTTTCAGAAAATAGATCAAAGTCAGGCTTCGAATACTTCCAATCAAACAGTCAAACAATGTCTGTAGAAGACAAGAAGTTCATGCAGAAGTGTGAACAGAGTATTACGATGAAAGACCAAGGACATTATGAATTGGCTTTACCATTTCGTGATGACAACCCAACAATAGTGAGCAATAAGAACTTGGCCTTGCAGCGCTTGAATGGTGTAAAGAGGCGCATGCAACAAGACCCCAAGTACAAGAAAGACTATTTTGAATTTATGAATAAACTCATACAAAAGGGACATGCTGTTAAAATCGACGGACATGATGTTGGACAAGTAGGAAAGAAATGGTATCTCATCCACCACGGAGTATACCATCCAATGAAACCGGAAAAAATCAGAGTGGTATATGATGGGAGTGCAAGATACCAAAACATGTCTCTCAATGAAATGATATTGGCTGGTCCATCTCTGACGAATTCTCTTGTCGGAGTCTTGCTGAGATTTAGAAAGGGAATATTTTGCTGGATGGCAGACCTAGAACAGATGTTTTACTCGGTACATCTGTCTCCTGAACATCACGACTTCTTCCGTTTCTTGTTTTGGGAGTCGGAAGACATAGAACGTGATCCTGTCGAATACAAAATGGTGGTGCATAGTTTTGGAATATGCAGTTCTCCTAGCTGCTGTGTGTATGCACTCATGAAAACAGCAGATGACAACAAGAAAGAATTTGGTGAACACGTGGCCAAGGTCGGCTTCTGTGGCCAAGCCGACCCGTGCGGAGCGAAGCGGAGCCAGGGCAAGCGGTGCCTTCCACCTCCTACACTTTTTAGGCATCCTCGTATATTCGTCATTCTCGTTGATTGTCGCCAATACGCCAAACGCTGATGGTGTTGTTCCTGCGGCTGCTGTGTATCGGTACAATCCCCGCCTGCTTGGCGAGCCAATGACGCGCCTGCAGTCCAAAGTACATGGGCTAAACCCGTATCGGGTTGGAGATACTGTTTACAAAAAGCCTGGAATCGCAAAATGCATGACTCCGTGGAGAGAGGGAATTGTGACTGGGATCACTGCCGACACAGTCGTGGAGGTAGACGGAATAAATAGCCACATCTCCGACGTTCGAAGATCGAGCGGACGCAAGGCACAAACACCGCAAAATGGTAAGGAACAAGTTTCTGGACGTGTACGTGAAATTGATTTCGATGGGCTGAATGAGCCGGAGAGCACGCCTGACAACGACGCACTGGAGGACGTGAACGTTGCAGAAGATGCCAGCGAACGTAGTGACCAAACTGTTCACGATACGTCAATCGAGTCTTCGAGATCAACTCGTGAGAGAAAGCCTCCGCCCTGGATGGCGGATTTCTATGTTGAACGGGCTTAATGGTTTACTCATCGTTCCGCTGTCAACTTCGAATTCTTTTATTGTAGATGTAGTGTGTTAAATAGGCCTAGAGATTTATGCATTTTATCTTATTGTCGTTTTACCCTACTAAGTATTGAATGCATTAAATAGAAGTAATAGCCCTATAAAAACGATTTTCCCACTTGAGCTGTCTAGTGTAGTATAGCTAGCGCAAACACTCTTAGCTACGTCCCCGCAAGGTTCCACGCACATTGCCTGAAGATTTTCATGAATTTCACTTGTTTGTTAGGCTATTATGAATGTAGGCCGTGTTGAATGATCGAGAGCCCGACGAGAGCGATTAGCCTATAATGGCTGGTGAGAGAAGTCGCCGCCTCGGTACGCGTTCGCTGAACAATCATTAATAGCCTGCATAGGTC
Source organism: Botrylloides violaceus (assembly GCA_030412335.1). Taxonomy (NCBI): domain Eukaryota; kingdom Metazoa; phylum Chordata; class Ascidiacea; order Stolidobranchia; family Styelidae; genus Botrylloides; species Botrylloides violaceus. Next base: position 91,671 of record JASFYC010000660.1, on the reverse strand, counting down.
CTAAATATCAAGATATTTTCGAGTGTATCGAATTTGACCTGCACAGTATGTTATTAGTGTTATGGCTACACTTGGCCGGCGAAGTTCCCTGCTTACCCAAATGTGATCTTAAGATCAAGGGGGAATGTGGTGTCGGTAATCATTGTACGCACGTTAATTGACTATTCCTTCCACGTTGATTGTTGATATTACCTTTTGTGAGTGCACCAACCTACGACTGCGGCGGCCAACGTGAGTTGAGCTGGAGAAGCGGTGCGGTGTGGACTGTGAGCGATTTTAAAATACATTTTACCATTACAAATATTCCAGTCCATTTGAATTACAGATAACTTATTCGCGTAAGATAATGTAACACTAAGCGATATAAGCATGCGACGCAGAGTGCATTAGGATAGGAACAAACATTCCTCTGCGATTCTTCGTAGCTTGGACGAAATGAGAAGCCAAAAAGATTTGTGTGATTTTACAATTATTGTCCAAGGAAAGAAGTATTACGTACATAAGTACATTTTGGCCGCCGGATCACGGTATTTCAAAGCCATGTTGAAATACGACACGAGAGAAGGTCGGGTGGAAATGAAATGCGTCGATGCTGAATGTGTCAAAAGCTGCCTTGACTTTATATACTCAGGCACATTTTTCATCCCAGATGGAAAAACCGCTAACTTTGTTAATGTAGCCAGCATGATGCAGTTGAACGACGTTACTGAGGCCATTTGTAATATCCTTCATGATGAATTAACTCCAGAAAACTTCTATGAAACAAGGGACCTTGCTGAAATCTGCTGCTTGGGAGATCTTTCATCTTCGTGCAGTAGATATTACGAACAATTTTTTCTGGCAGTCTCGGCTCAGCCGAGCTTTGAAGATGAAGATTTGTCGAAGATTTACGCAATTTTAGTTTCACCGGGATTAAAATTGAGTGAAAAGGGAAAGTTGGAAGCGTCTCTTCGTTGGGTCGGGGGAAATCCTGAAAGGCAATCAAATCTCTTTCGGCTGATCAGTCTTGTAGACTTATCTAAAGCAGGCCTATCTCCAGAACTCATGGACAACCCTACCATAAAGAACGATGCGAAGTCTTCCCGACTGATTAAAGAACACTTGAAGAAAAAATATCAGAACACCGGAGAGAGGAAAACGATCGTATTATTTTATAACAGTTCGGAAGGTTTTCGCACCTACGTGCCAGCAACAAAACAAATTTCCCAGTACATGCTGGAAGACTTTAAACCTCGTACTGCATATTCCACAATGGATTCAGATTCGTTCATATACGTCTTATGTGGAGACAGGCTTGTATACAGGCTCAATTTTAGGGGAAAACATCGAAAGTGGGAAGTGATCGGGAAAATGCTGGAAGAACACGGTGAATTTCCCCCTACTGTTGCGTTATTTGGCGAGCTTTTCGTTATCGGACGTTATTCAGAGGATTGTGGTCAAAGTATTGAAAAATTTAACCCCGAGTTGAATCTGTGGACAAAATGCAGAAACAACCCGCGAGCTATCTGCTCACCCACTCTAGTATCTCTGGACGATTCAATCTACTGTATTGGCGGATGGCGGCGCGTTGGACCGTTGTCGGGGAATATGGATTATTATTCTCTAAGAAATGTAATGAGTAGATTCACTCCATCTCTGTCAGAATGGGTCGATCTAGAGCCAATGAGGTATTGGAACTACGTGGCAGCAGCAGTCGCCCTGGAAGAACATATCATAGTCATGAGTCGAAAGTATTCTTCTGCAACTTTGACCGATTGTTATGATATTCTGTCAAGAAAGTGGAGTTTGTTAGCCCCACTGAACTGGAACTACCAATATATCGTCACTGCACATTTCATCGACGGCTGTATCTATGTTGTAGGAAACGGGGGTGATGAGAAACTGGCGATGGCAAAATGTGTTATAGGAAGTAACGAATGGCACGAAGTTGAGATGACGGATTCATCCAGTTTTCTAGCAAACAAAACTTTTGGGAGATGCAGGGGTTTGTATGCTCTCGTGTAGTGAGTTACGTCGCAGAGCTCAAGCTTCGTTCAACATTTCTAGCGATACCGTCTTTTGCGGTCGCGCGGCAACACGTCGACGACAACTTTACAAGCAGCGGTGATCCAAGTTGTTGTTATAACTTCCAGGCGTGGTGTACATAAGTCCGATCAGACGCGCCCGCTTTATCAAAACGAAGTACCGGTTGTAAAATAAGGTTGTTGTTGAACAGAATTGATGGCGTTTTCCCACTAATTAGTCCTGCTCAATGAGCACACGTGTCGCTACTTTCGACTTGATAGTCAGCGAGAAAATTATCATCACAGCCACCACTCTTCGCACTACCGACTGCCAAACAGAAAAGAAACGGCTACCAATTTCTAAAAGAATCTGGTTTGACTCTGTTGGGAATGCAACCCGGGATGTTCTTACCAGACTAATGTTGCCGGCAAACCACTCGTTAAATGAGTGGTGAAATCCTTGTTAGTCGGCCGATAAAGTAGGAACTGGGCGAAATATCATCCGGTATTGGTACCATGACCGAGTAAAGCGAAAACAAAATCAACAACGAAACTTGCGCTCTGCGACGTGGAAGACGACGCGAGACCGTATTATATACAGCACCAATTGTCAATTTTACATATCACGATGATAAATTGGCGGGGTTAAAAATTCAACGGGTTAATCGAATCGAACTAATTTAACGACAGCGTTCCAGATGGGAAACGTTAGATGTACATAAATGTAGCAGTTAACGAGAACATACTGATTTGTGCACACTGCACATTAATAAAGACCATTATAGACCTACTGCGTGTTAAAGGGTACTGTAATTATGCCTACGTATCCGCTTGAGGCCCTAATTTATCTTTCAGAATTTTGCTTTTAGAAGCACTATAAATTCTACCAGGTAATTTAGTTGGAAGATGGCTTGTTATGACTTGGAACACTTGTGTATACACATTACACTTACATGACAAAACAAGGAAATTGAATAGTAAGTGGAAAACCTTGACAGGTCACGCTTGCATGAAATCCAAGCTAACCCACAATAGAAGATTTGATTGCTGGTAATTTTACTAAATAATGATCTCTGAATATGGCTGCCTCGATGATATTGTATACAAATACGTGTTATGCAAACGCACTCTGTTTAAAACGATTTCTAATTTCTAATTCATGTCAGCGACTAAATTTTGATAAATAGCGTATTGTAGCCACTGCAAGTGGTGGCCAAGTACGTAAGCGACTGGCCTTCCACACGCCATGCTGATTTCATGACTCCGTGTGCTCTGCCACACCGTCCAATATAATTGATGCATAGTCGCGTTTTATATATAAGTGTCACACCGTGCAGTCGTGCACCAGGTAGTACTCACCAATTGCAATATAGTAATGTACTTTTTCCACCAGAGGTACTTTTGCATATGAGGTCCCATCGCACTCGTTCCATAATAAGTATACATGACAGCGTGGACAAAAGAGTTGATCAATCCGAACAGGAATGCTAAAAATTTATACAAACAATGACACATTTCAATCAACTTAATGATTTCATTCTTGACACTCAAATGATAATGCATCGAATCATTAATTTCGAATATCGTCATGGCTGTGTCACGTCAATTCAACGTATAGAGGTATATACGTGTTCATCGACGATCTCGCAGTTGGTGGAACGATTCGACTGTCTGCCTCATGATCGGGAGATCCCCGGGTTCGATTCCCGACCTGAATCAAAAGTCAAACCATAGACGACTTCAAAACTGCCGCCATAAATTTTAACGTCCAGCATGTGGTCGCGGCTACAGTGTTTATAGCTGAATGACCTTCTTTCCACGACACGTCGGGTTAGGTACCGCCGGTTAACCGGAATTTAGGGGCATTTATCATTCATAGGCCTCCACGCGCGTAGATATTGCGAGAATGCAGACTAGGCCAGCTCTACACTAGGGATACAGGACATCGTATATATTTGTCTCTATTGATTTTTTGCTGCATTTACACAGACTCCCATGATATGACACACACACTACTCTCTGGAACTCAAGCATTCCGGACATACTACATTAAACTCTGAACAAAACTTAATTACCCGGCCAGTATAGGTATATGGCAACACTAGGACGAGCAATCATCAAGTGTGTGTAGGCCTACAGTACCAAGTACGATTTTGTGTTTATTCCAGGTGGACGAATGTTCAAATACTGAGGCCCCCACACCTCTATAGAATTGGTCTAGATTTCGGTAGGGCGTGACGATAATTGAGTAGGTAATATTGTATCCCATTCTATACATTTATCGATGAGAACCCGACAGTTCCGACGCTTGTGAATTATACAGTAGTGTAACATGTGTGAGACGAAGCAGTACGCTACTCAGTACTTGATGACCGCAAAGGCTATACATAGACGTACTGGGGTTCTTCAAAATGGTACGTTATGTATTCGATTCCCGTTGTACGTAAGGAAGCATATGTGCCTAATAGACAACCAACAGACATACGATTCGGTTTGCTACTTTCGCTTGTTGCTGGTTGACCGCACGATGTCGCCGGCTTCTCATTCCAATTTGCCAGCATCATTTCAATGAGCATATCACGATATGCGTTACTTAGTGCATAAAATAAATTTGACGAATTGTTAACTGTAGAACAGTCAACAGAGTTTTGGCGATAGCTGAAGTGGGTTCGTGCAGAAAAATAGTCAGTACTTCATCCCGCTGGGTGCGACATTCTGGGAAACGAGGTTGTTCAATCTAATCTAAGGTTCAATTGCTCGCTACAAACATTGCAAGTTGCAACAACGTCTTTGGCTTATCGACGTTATCGTGCTTTGTAGACGTTGTTTCATAGCGGAAGGTGGGCAAACTGGTGCATAAATGCGGTTTATATGCACTGCAGTTGTGTGTAACATCATCATGACTGTAGGACAATAGTCGGATGATATTTGAACGGCATTGAGGGCATATTACAAGCTGCAAATTGCCAGCGAACTGCTGGATTCTGTATTTTAAATCTTTCATCCGACTCACTTTGACCTCCTGCGACATTCTTTATTCCAGACCACCATAGAAATATCATCGAAGAATGGTGGTACACGTGCAAAACAGATATCTGGTTGAATTTCTTCCTCAAGGCAAAGTACAACGTCTCCAATAGCTCCACGCATTTTGAGAAATAGTAGCACCAACATACACTTTTCATCTGCAAAATGAGGCATTAGTACATTGCTGTTTGCGGTTACCGCCTTTTCAACAGCTTAGGCCTTTGGTCATGCGGGCCCCCACGCCAACCAATGCGAGTCCGAATAACCGTTTCCGCCAAAACAGATTGCATATTGCGCATATACTTCTTTTTTCGTTTGGCAGTGCTGTTATTTTGTCGAACTGGGCTTACTTTGGGTCTGTGATGATCTTCTAAAATAGAACGTACCCAGTTGTAAACGCTTGACGAGTCCGTAACGACGGTGACACTCGATATTCCCCACTTCAACACCAGGCTGAGACCTTTCACCACCGCTTCCAATTCCGACACGTTGATATGCACTCCATCATCTTCTTATCCACGCCGCATCCTCTACAATTTCCCCGTTTACTTCCAGGCAACACCCTATCACCAGATTACTTGCGTCACACCACACCTCGGCCTTTCCATCCGCCGGCACCCGCCACACGCCACCAACGGGATCCCTCCTCCCGACACTCTCCAAAATCTCTTTTTCCAACGAAAACGGATGCTCTGGCACCGTTTCATCCCACCCCACGTCATTGGTGAGCCTCTTCACGTAACTACATGCCGTACGTAACCACCCCGCAACCGGATAATGTCCCGTGAGCTTTCCACAAACTGAAAACAGCTGACGCTTCGTCGCTCCATTTTCAAGCTCAGGAATATCCCGGTCTCTTCCCCAAACACACTGCTCATGCTTCCCAGCAGACACCCGCAACCCCAACACACGGGCCCCATCCAACGCAACAGGCTCTTTTGACTCTAAACCGAACATCGCCAAATGGGACTTGACCTTCCCGACGTCAACTTGGCTTTCGTCGACCCATATGTCGTCCAAGTAGTCGTCTGTTCCCCGAGCTATTTCGTCGTCTAGTGATAACACAGTAGAGATGATTTTCGTCATTATTTTTGGTGCTACGTTGAGGCCGAATCCCATCCTGGTCATTACATAGGACTTGCCTCTATACCGCACGGTTTGAAATCTTTGCAGTCGTTTGGAAATATGTATTTGCAGATAGGCTTTCCTTAGGTCCAACAACGATGCATGGTGACCTTTCATCCTCCACTTCCTTACTTTGTCTTGACATACAGCGGCCTCCCTCCCAGGGTGACTGGATACGTAGGAATTCAATTCACGGTAGTCCATCACAGGACGAGTTTTACTTTGCTTATTTGGTTGCCACACCGCCATTAGAGGGATGACTCCGCGCTGCTGACCATGCACCGCCGGGTCATATTCCTTTAACCATCCATCTTTTATCCACTGAATTATCTCTTCGTCGAATTCGTTTTTACTCTCCGGTGGCACTGGATAAGACGAACAACGATTTGTTAACTCAGGTTCTGCGCCATTCTCCCATTTCCATTCAACGGTCCATTTCTTCCCATCAAACACTGCCCTAAAATCCTTGTCACAAATCTCCAAAGTCTTCCTCTGAGGCACAACCCCACCAGCGACACGTGCGCGTGCCTCGCCGAACCGTACAGCAAGATTGGGATCGACTAGCACACCTCCCAATTGTTTATAATTGCGTCTACTCCAATAATTATGTCGCAATCACAAACCAACTCCGATACGACTAACATTTGTAAACTCACGCAGGCACCATTTATTTCCAGTTCAATAGTGACTTCGCCGAGACAACTAGTGCTCTCCCCATTAAGCATCTCCACAACATAACACTTTACCGTTGGAGGGCGTCCCACCCTGTGACACATCTCTCGCCGAATTACTGACTGCTGGCATCCAGTGTCCACCAACGCATTAGCATCCATCCCGTACAGTTACACTCGAACCAAAGGCAGCACCATATTTCTTCCTATTGACAGGGGACGGAGAACACGACCGGCTCTCCGTTGGAGTTTTCCGGCGCTCTTAATTTATTGTTTTCAGAATTCCTACAATGTCTGGCGATATGACCAGGCCGTCCACACGAGAAACAAATAAATCTTCCGTGCCTAGTATCTCCCTCCGTCTATGTGTGACCATAAATTCCAGGACAGTTTCGGGCAAAATGTCCACGCCCTCCGCAAGCATAACAACACTTCTCATGTCGCCGTCCAGCAGCGATAGTAAGCCGTCCACCAGCATCAGTTCTTGTAGACATAACCACTCGAGCACGTGTTGCAATAGCATTCAGTTCAAGTTTTTCGACTTCAGCGGCCGATTTCAACTGGCTCACTACATCTGCCGGTAAACCAGCAAGAAACGCGCATTTGATCATGGGCTCGGCAGCAGACACACTCAAGCCCACACGAGACGCCAATCGTTTGAGATCCGACAAGTACGCATCCACAGTCTTGCCGTCCTGCAGAACCCTTACACGTAACTGCTCATAAGCATCGAAACAAGTAGGCCCGAACGCTGAGAGTATTTCTAGTTTAGATCTTCCATAATCCTTTTTGACGTCGTCTGGACACTGCTTATACCGCGAAAGCGGGTCCCTCGAGCAACAAAGGCAGGATGCCTGCCAGCTTATCCGAGCACCTCTGAACGTCCGCAACCATTTCCAGTTTCCCTGTCCATTCCGCAAAATCACCAGACGCGTTATTGTCCGCGTAGTTCCTTATGATGTCCGATATCCTTATATTCGACATTGCGCCGTGATAGCTTGTAATGGTAAAATGTATTTTAAAATCGCTCACAGTCCACACCGCACCGCTTCTCCAGCTCAACTCACGTTGGCCGCCGCAGTCGTAGGTTGGTGCACTCACAAAAGGTAATATCAACAATCAACGTGCAAGGAATAATCAATTAACGTGCGTACAATTATTACCGACACCACAATATTAATTTATTATAAAGTTGGAACACGCGTTGCAGCCTCGTCTAAACTAGTCCTCACCCTATTCTGAATCAGTGAAACCTGGCTATCGGGAATGCCCGACATTCCTGGCTCACCCAGTATACTTCTTCAATGGTAACATCAACGTGGCTTCCAAGCTTTTATACAGGACTGATTCCTTATCAATGCCCCACGTGACAATTGTGCTAAACTTTTAAACATGTATTTTTCAAATATTGCAAAGCCATCGAGATAATTACGGAAATCTAGCAAGGATCGGCGATGTTTCTTGAAAATTTATTAAAGACTAAATATTGGAGGGAATGATACATATTTAGTAGCGCTTGGGTGTGCTTACTGCCATTTTTCTCAACAGGCCCAACTGAATTCGCTTGACGAGTCCGTAACCACAGTGACACTCGATATTCCCCACTTAAACACCAGGCTCAGACCTTTTACGACCGCTTCCAATTCCGACACGTTGATATGCAATCCATTGTCTTGTTTTCTTATCTATCAGTCGCGCGAAGCTACAACATCATTGTCAGGCTACAGCGCATTTTGGAAGGGTTGAACCCGGTCAGTTTAATCAAACGCTGAGTGGCGAAATCGCGGCGAGTAGGCTTCCTACAGACAAGGGAGATAACAGTTCATAGGATTTGTATTGTGGATTAGTACATCTTTTGCTAATTTTGCGGAGCGATGTCTCCGTAATTAGGCTGTTTTGAGGCGAATGATACATATAGCAGCAATTAGCACAAAAAGTGACATTGCTGTGTTTACCCATGTAGATTCCAAGGTTCACGTCAGAAGATGTTTTCCAAGTGGTATAGCTTGCGGTGACTTTCCTGCTTGGAGCTTCGATTGATTCGTAGCATCATCAACCGCACTGATTAGAGATTTAGCTCAATTATGATTATGCATATGCGTGGCTTACCCAAATTCTGTTATCTGGTTTGAAAACATCGTTACGTGGAGAGTCCATTTATGATCCCACAGGATCTGGTATACTATGTGTGTCAGCATGGTTACACGCAAGATGACTAGATATCTATCCTGGATCTACTTTCCCCGCATATTGAGTATGTGCATGCCATATTTTCAATCGCAGCCCCAGATGGTACTGTGTGTGTGTCGACGTGGCTTAACTAACAAACATGCTATCGATTTCTTCCTATTGGTGGTATTTTACACGCCATTGTGACTCTGTGCATGCTGCATTTTAAATCTGCAAAATATTACAAAATTGATTGCTAGATTGTTTAATATTTCGATTGATTGATTGATTGAGGATAAGCTTATGTGTCCCAGCTCGTCGCTCTTAGAAGGTCACACGTATCAGCTCAGCAACTAACTTGTTCTTCTTCTTACTTTACTCACTGTTCCGTCAATACAATCATATGTTATTTCCTACGTTTCCTCAACGAAAAGAACTACATAGTGTTTTCATACAAACATTGATGTGAAAATGTATTGATATCATTGAGACCCAGTTTGCAACAATTCGAGATACAAATGAATTTTCCAATACTCCAACTACACCAAACAAGTTTTTCCACCCTTACAAAAGCAAGACAAAACGGCCTGTTTTGCACTAAGGCAAATAGGACTATGAAGAGCTCGGCGTTAAGGTTTAGTGCAAGAGGTCCATTACACTAATATCAAATTGTGAAGCCAGTGGCACACGATTATAACTATATGCAGGCTATAGTGTCACCACAAAACTACAAAAACAAGTTCGGTGCCGAAAACTTGTAAACTGAGACTAGATATGATAATCTCTCGTGACATAATATTTTGGTAATTTCCAAGCGAGTATGAGAGTGGAGAGAGATATTTTTGGTCAAACTGGAAAACTCAATCCAAACAATGAATGCAGTATAACAGCTAGGGGGCACGATGTACCAAAAAGTGATGAAGTTGGTGTTACTCAAGAATTTATGAAACTTGAACATGAAAGTATACAAGGCTCTAATCTAGCACCAAACAAACAAACAAAATTATTGTGTGTTGACAAGGCAGGGCTTTGTGGGATGAGAAATACGAAATGACTTTGGATATGACAACTTATGCCATCTATGTTGACTCATTCATCAAGGTTTAATTACTTATTTTATTGAAGTTGATTGCAGTGGTACTGCGACAATAATAAAATATATCTATAAATACAATCAGATGAATATAAAAAAATACTACAAGGTTACGATTACAAATATGTAAGTTGAATATATATTTCAACTATCTGAGATAGTCATAACTAGTTGACGGTTGCAGATGGAATTCAAAAGATGAAGGGTACGCAATTTTTCAAAAAAGATGGCGATGGTCATTTGATTGTGAAACGATCTATGTCAGCATTCTTTGAACACAAATATCACCGAGGCCGATTCTTACTCAATTTCATGTGATTGGAGGGTAACTCCAAAAGTCAGGGAGCTCAATTTAGCTATGCCAGGACGTTGAATCTGTGGTGCAATAATATTGTAAAGACCGCTCAGTTGGCAGAGTGGTTTGACTGTCCGCCTTACCTGGATGTCCTGGTTGATTACGGACCGAGTCAAACCAAAGACTTGGATTGGTATCAGTTTATTCTCTGCTGGCAATTGGTATTGGGAGAGTGCAGACTGCAGAGGGTTGTGATAGTGATCTGGGCTGTAAACAGGAAGTATCAACACCTGTAATATGCAACAACTTGGTGTATTAGATTTTAGTAGTTCTAAAAATACCTTAAATCCAAAACAGCAACATCATGAAACAAAATATGTATAATAGGGTAGGCTACTAATATGATGACAAAAAATGTTGAAGAGTGTAATGGAACCCATGGCGGGCGATCAATAGATATTGTAAGGAAGATCGCCACAGATTTGGAGTCCAGCGTTAGTTTATTGAGAATGGAACATCCCTTAGCTTCCTGAGCTCCGCTGGATGCTAAATCTGACATAAAATGTGTAATATACAATGCTTCTTTAGTTAACAATCTTTACTAGATGTGTCAAGGCTACATGCCGTAAATCATAAGTTCAAAATAAAGCAAAATGAATGAATCAATATGAATTGCTACTCGAAGAGAGGGACAAGGGGAGATAAAAGATTGTAGAAAAATTATTCAACCGAGTTATCTACTGACATGGACATAGTCATTGAGATAATGAAATATATCAAAAAGCGACATGTCATATTTGAAGAACGACAGTAAAAAGTGACAATTCGTTGACATTGTGGAAAACAGACCTCACAAATTGACTTTGGGTTATATATACATCATTGAAACATGACGACAGAACATAGGTCAGAGGTTGGATGCTTTCGGTCATCCATTCACAAGTGGGGTCTCATGCTCATTGTGGCTTGCGAAAGTGGTGTAAAGGAGCAAACCGCAGAACTTGTCATCCATTCCTGTACAATACACAATGAAGTGACTGGTCTGAAGAACGTGAATGACGTCACCAAGCAGTGGCTGGTCTGACGTCTAGTCTGATGAAAGCTATACGAAAGAAGAAGATAACATACCGAACTGCTTCATAGTATCAAAATCTGATAAAGTTATGGTCGCCAAAAAAAAATACATGGACAAGCCAGGGAAGTTCTTACACAGAAATTGCTAATGTCTGTGCAGGTAATCCACTGCATATCAACATCATCAACTTATATCGACGGAGGCTGCACTGTTTCAATCTCAGTTTATGCACTCGTGCTTCTAAAATGACATGGAGTTTCCCAGGAGAATATCAATGATTTCTAGCCCCGAAAGTTACAATCACCGTCGTTCCAACATTGAGTTTCCCCATAGAAAGAATACCGTGATGAGCAATGGGCAAGGTATTGGTAAATTGCTAGTGATTGCGATTACGACAATTCATTATTTTGTTTTTTGTAATTTCCTTGTTTAGTGACACGTTTTTTAGTTGAGGCAATTTTGGGGGCAAAATTACTGTAAGTAAAGCTTCAAGCAAGTCTGCCTTGATGCATCATTCAATACCAGTACAATTCTATGGCTTGGAGCAAAGTGATACCATATATAAACCTTCAGGTGGCGACTGATTGTAAGGCCTAGTTACTCCTGTTGTCACCTGGCTCATACCAGAATGTCAAATGTTTTTGGTGAAATGAATAAAATTTGTCTCTGTCTGTACCAATCGGTGCTTAATTTTTGCATAAAAAAATATTTTCCAGTAAAATTCATCACTCCAATAACGCTTCGTACTATGTACAGGATCATTTCTAATCAACTGCGCATTGTTATCATGGGAGGTACATATAATCCCAACTGCATTTTTATCAAGTCCAGCTGGCAAAGATTAAGCGCAAAATACTGTATTTTTTAAGATGTGATACTAACGCTCGCGAAAGGTCTTAACCTGGAAGGAGTTGTAGTGAGAAGGATGCGGATTATTATTATAAAATTAGAATGACCATTGAGTTCAAAGGGGGGCATGAAAATATGATGGTGGCTACAATGAATGATGAAAGCATAGAAAACACATTCAGGAATGGATATTATAGAAAGAACGGCGTCTGGACGTTAAAATGGAGGGAAAATGTTCTGACGATATTATCAGAAGAGATAAAAACAGTGCGAAAAATGTAAAATGTGCAAAAAGGTATTCTTCACGCCAACGAATCTACAGTTACAGAATCTCCATTTTCTGGGTCGAGCTTTAAGATTTTTATTCCGGATTCGATAGATAGCGGCTGATTGATACCCCGTGAATACATCACTAGAGGTATTTCAGCAACTTTCACATGTAACTCTTGAATGCTTGGTGACAAACATACATCATCAATACACCATTTTGATGTTGCCTAGAAAGAATAAGATACCGGTAGGTATAGATATTGGTATTTTAAATAAAACACAAAAACCGTTCAGCCTGGACAGGTGAGGGGAAAACATATCGGCCACATAATGGATAGCTTGCAGATTCTAGCTAGAAGCAAACGAGGCAGTTTCTCCAATCTTCACCTAATGAAGGAACGGAGCTTTGAAAGATTGTGAAGTACTTCCCTTAAACTAGGCTAGACCTTAAATCTGTTGTGACTCAGCGTTATCTTTTACTACTACCAGTTTCAGTTGTTTAACAAACTCACATAGGCTGTTCCAAGATCTCCACAAGCTTTTATAACAATCTCTTTTCCTTTCACTATATCAGTCTTGTCTAAGACTTCCGGTTTACTCTTGCCCTGAAAAAAATTGATTTTTGTTGTAGAGTATGTAGCATGGCAGGAAAAATAGGACCATCCCTAGACCCTATTTTAATTTTGCTACAGACTCACACAATATTCAATTATGCATACATACTACCCAATAGCCCATGTTTATACATTTTATGTACCACTTCGAATGCTTGTACATCTGAATATTTATGCTGGAAAAGGTGGCGCTAACAGACCCGGTAAACCATCAAAGTCAAGTGGCCCCTTGGCATTATCCCCAAATGCCCCGGTCATCTAATTCTAGAGACGCTTGACGTCCTGCTAGTTCAGGCTTACCGTAGAGAGAAGTTACTGATAAGGTAAAGGCTGAAAGTGAAGTTCTGTTGGTGGTGAGATGATTAATGCTCCATGGAGGGGGTGCAACAAAGGAATCCAGAGGGCCTACTGGAGTTTCGGTCAGCCTCAGTATGGCAAATTTCCGGTTGTGGTCTGCAGTTGAACTGTCTGGAATTTATATAATTCATTCACCAAACTCACCATATTGGATGACAAAGACACTTGACTTCCCATATTTGCAAAAAGATCTTTTCTTGACATCGTTTCTCTAACCAACAAAGCCGACAGCGGCGGTTCAATAGTAGCATCCTCATTAAAATGTTGCGGCAGTGACGTCACCATCACATCTAAATAATTCCTTCGTTGTATTGTGTTCCAGTTGTCTTGTTTTGGCCAAACACCGGAATCAGAATCAGACGAAGCTTGTTGATCGGAGCGAGGAGACGAACTCCTGTCGGTGATGGGGTCTTCCACTTTCTCCTCGTCGTCAACGTAATGTTTGTTGACGATTGAAAATTTCGAAAACTCTTGCTCGGCGAAAAGTTCATCGTCGTCAAATGGTTCGAATTTGAGAGAAGCGTCCTTGTACAGTATCTCGCATGGGTACGATCTGAAAATGACTGAACGGTTCACATTTGTATCGGAAAAACAGAGGTATCATAATTTCAAAGTCAGGAGGGGGAATTTGGCTTACATGAATCCACTCTGTTACGTTCCCTAGTTCTGGGGTACATCCTCGGATGCAGTCACACCTGACACATATGTACAACTAAGTCTATTCACAACACGAACTTGTAGCTCAAGATGTAGACAAAAAAGTGGAGCTATGCGTCATCAACAAATAGGGAAGATACAGTGCCATCTAGTGTATGTGAGAATCACGTAACATCCTTCTTATAAAACGAAAGATTGTTATTTACAGAATTGAGGCATGCACATGTACAGTAGCTCCAGCCATGTTCAGTCAAATGCTTGGAAACTAAGTTCACAACTTATTGGAGCTCCACTCCATCAGGTGAAATGGTAACCAAATATTAAAACTGACAATATAATTTTTTCCATACCTTCTTTGAACAATGGCTTTAGTCATTGCATAACTCTTTTTGAAGCTTCCTTGAATGTATCGAAAGCCCGATCCACTCGTTTCATTCGCGGTATCTCCGCCAGAAAATCCATACGATGCGGTCAGGCCATATCGCAAAAAATTTCCATCTTTATCATAAAATTCACAAACCGGGACACTTTGAGTGCAACCTAAAAAGACATCAAATTATCACAAATGGTGTGCTGATATCAAGCTGAACTACATTGCACCACCGTTCAGTTGGCCGAGTGGTTTAGACTGTGCGCCTTCTGATCGGGAGGTTACGGATTCGATTCCCGACCAAGTCAAATTTAAAATTGGTATCCGTTCCTTCCCTGCTTGGCAGTTGGTATCGATAAAGTGCGGAGAGTCGTGATTGTATTAGTGATCCGGGCTATAAGCCGGATGTATTGACACATATACAGTGAGCATCAACCTAGCGTACATGACCTTAGTAGGTGAAAAACGCCCTTAATTAAAAATAAAAAACATTGCACCACAATTCCATTACCGAGTCTTGCAGAACCGTAAAAATCAGAATTCAGCAGTCTATTAAAAGTACAATCAGACAGACAGACAGATAGAAACCTTTCGTTCTTCATCACACCAAAGAAGAAATTGTTTATTTTTGATGCATTTACACAGACTAACATGATTCACACATACGCTACGGGTGCAAATGGATATCCTGCGAGTGTGATGTGCATTTGCAGGCCGGACAAGAAGCATCGAAGGAGCTGGAAGGATATCGAATGACATGGAAATACTGTGGCATGGACTAAAGGTCATGATGAGGGCATATCAAATACTATCAGTCGACACATGGTGAAGATTAGTATATTAATTAATCGGAACAATACACGTAAATATAATAAATATATGAAAAAATACAAAGAAATGTACAAAGTCAGGCTGCAGAGGACTAGTAGAACCATGGCTTGGCATGGTTAGTCGCAAGCAGGGCTGTGGTAGTGGAAGAGGGAGCTGTCCCCTTTCCGTGGGAGTGCTGAAATTCTACCACTTCCCCTGCATAGCATACCTCCACATAGTCTATTAGATTTATTTGAACTACACAAGGGTGGTGGCTGTATTAGACTCGGCTTTATCTTTTTTTGCTGAATGCGGAGGTAGTCTGATCTTAGCTGATGCAATCACTCATAAATGCGGAAGTAACACTTGACACATATGATATTTCGGTATACTAGTCACGATCGACTTGTTTTCTTAGCGGAAGCGATTGTGCTAGGCCGAAAGTGTTCGAGGAATCACCGCTTTCACATCCCTGGAAGTCTGCGTGGAGGATTGTGACAGGAATGACATCAGTATAGTAGCCGTGGCAAGATCAATACAGAGTTCCTCTGTGCCCACTTGGCGATCTAAGTGTCGTAGGAAGAAGAGTTTTCAATGTTGTTAGCATACCACAAAGAGATGAATATATTGATTGGTAGCAAACTGTCCAAAATCTATGAATAATTCATTGTTTATGGCGCAAAAAAGTCTTAAAAAGTCTTATCACACTGAC
Organism: Botrylloides violaceus; assembly: GCA_030412335.1. Classification (NCBI taxonomy): domain Eukaryota; kingdom Metazoa; phylum Chordata; class Ascidiacea; order Stolidobranchia; family Styelidae; genus Botrylloides; species Botrylloides violaceus. The sequence continues at coordinate 75,574 of JASFYC010000660.1, read as the reverse complement.
ACTATCTGATATGAAACACATTAAAACATAAGCCTTTGATTTTTTTCTATTTCAATACACTATAATCATCCGATATTTTCATTTTGTTATCACACAACTAATTTGAAGCCCACATCAGGTCTTATTTTGGAATTTTCTGATGAAGTAGCTACGTAACGTTAGCTGCATCCAGACAACATTTCAATCACCAGCGGGCAAATATACCAGTATTATGCCATATTATGCCTTATTAGTGTAGTGGTTAGGTTGTCTACGACAAATCAGGTATGTCTTGGGTCTAAAATCCTAATCCGAACAGTATCATACCAAACATGGTAATATTCATAGCTTACTCACTAGATGGCAAGCACATTGCGGATAGTGCAAAGAGGGAGAGAGAGAAGTTTATTCAAAAGAGTTTCACAAAATATCCCGAAAAGTCAAACAGCGATACGACCATCATGCTATCGAATCAGCTGTTTGGGGTGGCCAGAGAGGGGCATATATTTGACTTATAGACCCAACTGGCTCCTTAGCTCCTCCTTGTCCAGCCAGCATATGCAGATCATCCTCACATAATACACAAATGCATCCATCACTAGTGTGTGTGTATATCATGAGATTGTAAAGAAGATTCACAACAGATTTAACGTTTAGCCTTGATTTACTGAGAAATAAAATGGATTAATGAAATCAAGCTGGACATTAAATCTGTAGTGAATATTCTTTACGATATCTATTGATCATCTGCTATTGACTCGACTACACTTATCACGAGAGTGGAAACAAGTACTGGTTAGGACAAAAACAAGCCTTGCTCTATTCCAGGTCCCGTAGAGCAAAAGATCAGCCAATCGTTTAAGAAGGAAGGAGATGTCTTGTTTGTTCAGGACACTAATACTTCATTGCAAAATACTTCTAAGAGTTTACACACTGCTAACTTTCCCGTACTTATATCTACTTTTCAAATATGAAGTTTTTTAGAACTGTTTAAACAGTGAACTACAACTATAAACACCATGTGACTATCTGTCCTGAAGACACCATATCCTCATGAAAAGACCAATGATATCTATTATAAAGCAGTTGTAAAGGTTTTTGGTAAACAATTCTAAGATGACATGATGGGACCTGAAAGTGCTGATGATTTACAAAGAATTGTTTACAATGTATGTCATAAAAGGGTGAAATGTATCTCAGTATCTGTATCTAGGCTTTTTATTATAGGATAATGGAATGCCATGAGGGATGAGATGGCCTACGCTAAGGTACAATACCCAACCTGTGCTAGAACCGTGGTTTTGAAGCCCTTCTTGTCTGTGGCTCAGAATTCACTCATTAGACACCAATTGAGTTCCAGAGCCGCATTTAGCATATTACCGCGATAAAAGTATATTGAAATGCTACAATCTATATATTAATACGAAAAATAGTGGAGCCGATGGCAGACGATCCAAATAGTAATAGATTTAGTAAGTCACCACAGATTTAACTTTCAGTCCAGTTTATTGGAATATAATTCACAAGCTTTCCGAGGTCCGCTCTTTCATCAGGTGAAGATGGAATAAAGAGCAAAGTTTAGATTTGAATTATAAAGAATCACATGACATTATGACATCATAGGGCAGAAATATTGAAAAGGCAAACCATGGAAATAGGTGATGTTAATGTACCCAATTTCCGATTAATAGGTCGAAAACCAGCAAATAAGTATGGAACTTGGTGTTAGGAGTTGCTACAATCACGATTACGTGAACTGCCGGGACGTTTGGGTGATCCTCAAGAGAGGTCACCCGAGAGGCCAAAGTATAAACCCGGCTAAGATGAAAGACCTCCCAGGTTGCCCTAACCTTTTACCACCATATATATAGCAACTCCCAAGGTTCCAAATGTGGGAGTAAGTGGTTGGTCCGAGTCCGTATAGTTAGCGATATGTGCAAGTCCGATAGGTAGAAATCTATATATTAATACGCTTTGGTGTACGGTGTGCCACTTTCTAAGAGTTTACTGTACTCTGTGACGTCATATCATAGAAGAATCGTTTGATTTCGGTTGACTGCTGGTCAAACTATGAATTTGCTCTTTGCGAGTGTTACGTCACACTACATGCCAATCCTACTGCCAATGTTGTAGTGGGAGACAGAGAGTGCCAATACAGTGGTACAGTTAGTAGCGGCGGAACCTTGAACAGTGCCCAAACTCAAACAATGATATAATTTAGGGAGGAAGGCAGTAGTGGTAACAAGCGTCACAGATCAGTGGTGTCGCTAAGTGGGCATGTTCAGTGGTCAGCTCGGCACGCCAGAGTTTGCATATTCTTCGCAGGTCAAGCTAGCATAGATTTAAAATAGTTGCAGAGCCGATGGCGGATGATGAATACAATACAGTACCTCCGAAAGCTTGCGAATTAATTAGGTTTTACAATCCAGGCGGGACCATGGTTTTAGTAGGCTATGGCGGGACATAGATTCGTGGTGCCGACTTCTGACTATAATATGCAGGTAGATTATTATTGTGCTTATTAAATACAGTCTGTGATTGCCATTTCAGACCTGGCAACTAACAAGCTAAATTAGTACCGGTACAGGCCTACGCAAGTTATGTAATGATTCGGATTAGTCAAAAATTTGCATACCAGTACATCAAAGTTATTAAACCATAGAGGCAAGCTTTCGCGGCCCAAATCAATTGTGCTGGCTGCCCAATCCCACAATTTGAGAAACACCATGCTAGGCTAATGTTCATAGCATGTAGGATATTTTTGAAGCCTGCTACTAGAATATCATTGACTAGGGGTCAGCGATTAACGTGTCTGATATTCGTATTTTTGCGATTGTTACTCAAGTGACGAATCCAATTTTAGATATCGGCCTCAATAAATCAGCCTTTAATAATTGACCAAAAGATGATATTCGACTGATTTATCTAAATTGATATTCATGAATTTTTAAATCAATCATATCAATATTGGCCATCAGCCATGCGAAAGGGCAGGTTATTGTATCAGCCTTCAAAATATCAATATCTGTCATCACTATTATTTAAATAGTCACTAGCAACGTTGATATACCAACGTTTATAGAATATACCAACTGCCACATCTTTGTGTGTTTAATAAAGGAAACCGAATCAAGCAAAGAGACTCAATAATAGACAATGTTTACATTAAGCGCAAAATCAATGTTTTTCGTTCCAGCTACAGTATTTATTGCTGTCTTGGCAAATCGGCAAAAATATCATATTCAACAAGGAGTGAAACTCTGAAAGCTTGTGAAATTACTATTACAATAATTGAGACGAGGTCGTTAAATTTTTTTGTGACAACTTCTTTCTATATAAGGTGCCATAATGAAACGGGGGCCTGTGGTAATCTCGTTAGGCCCTACTTCATTTTTAATTTTCTTAGGCAGATGAGGTACTCTGTGCGTCTACGTGGCAACACACAACGTACCGTACTCTAGATTCCTATTGTGGATAGTTTCCTCACATATTGATTCTATGCATGCCACATTTTCAACGTGTAAAATATTGTTAATAGATTATATTGATTGATTGAGATATATATTATGTGTTAATGGCTTATAGCATTTATTAGCATATATATATATATATTGCATAGAAACAGTTTGACAGTGGTTATAATTTGCAAAACGTTTTGGTGAACAATATTATTAGATTTTGGAATACAGATTTAGGTTAATTATAAGGCCTATCGAAAGAGTCTAGATCAGGGGTTCCAAACCATGTTCTGGCCATGTACCACACATTCACTTGATGTGTATCCATGTACCACCAGGGTTTGAGAAGTAGAGTTTAAGGTGTAACAGTTATACATTCAGTTGCTGTGGGACTAATCTGGCACATTATAGTCCCGAAAAATGGGATGTTCTATGTTTCAACATAGGCCTAAAATTATGTGCAACTATTTTGTGTGAAATCTCTTTGAAAACAAATACTTTATGCATTTTCGAAAAACATGTTGTCAAGTACCACTTCAAAAGGTTCTATGCATCACTGTACCACCAGCGGTTCGCGTACCTTAGGTCGGGAATCCCTGTCCTAGGTCACTGTACTAGCCTAGGCCTTCCTACAAAAATTAATAGCCATACCATAAATCACGTGCATAACAGCAGTCTCTGCATCAGAGTTGCGGTGTAGTTCTTTGCCAACGAAATTATTAGATGAAGAAGGTACGTATCCGATGGCCGGAAAATTATTTAACCATGTTCCTGATTTGAGTTTATCGTTCTTGAATTCGATCATGGCACTTACAATTTCTGAGAAAAATGCCAACTTTCCATGAACCAAAACCCTGAGAAAAGTACATTGAATTAATCTTTCTAGTTCCAATGTCAAACTTCATGATTATTTATAATCTGCGGTTGTAATTTATCTTATTTTGTCTGGCAAGATGAACCTAGTGATCAGTCAATGGATCACAATTTGGTTTTTCTAATAGATTAGACGATTTCAAAGTCACTTCACTTTGAGGTTTGTTGCAAGTTTTCATCGTAGTCGTGAGGCTCTACATTCTTCTGTGGTTTAGGCATTGAGTGTGTAAGATCGCAGCAACAAGGGTACTGGACTGAGAGAGGAGTGAATTCTGATATACTACCCATCCCACCCATCATCAAGGGCCTACACTACTACAACACCTGGATCATCGAAGAATGTAGAGAGCCGTCTATGCAAAGAATACTAGAACAAAGTGCCCATTGGAAAATTTTGAAAGGAAAGGAAAGGGTTTATCTTTGTCCGTATTTGATTTTTGCTGCATTTACACAGACTCACATGATATACACACACACACACTACTGGTGCATATGCATGCATGATGTGCATCTGCAGGCCGGACAAGGAGATGCCGAAGGAGCCAGAAAGTTATCAAACTCAAACCCGAGACCTATCGGTTTTGTGGCCGACAACCTACCACTACACCACGAAGCCGGACTGCTATGATTCCATATTTGAATTGTCAATTTCAGTGCGAAACTGCCTTATTGTAAAAATTATTTAATTAGTGCATAATTGCAGCCACAGTAAATGGGAATGAATGTACCTCATGTAGAAGCACGTTCGGTACAGCACAACCGCCAGCTGATAGCATAAAGAAAATACCGTCATACCGATAGTTTCTTTTCGCTGCATCCCATATACACAGACTCACATGATATATATATATATATACAGACACACACAAACACACACTACTGGTGCATATGCATGTTACGATGCATATAATAATGTGTCGATGTGAGCATGTGCAAATGTAGACTGGAGAAGAACGCACAGAAGCAGGGCAGTAGGCTATTGAAGTCAAGCGTCATCCTTCCGCACTATCCTCAATGCGCTGGCTGTCTAGTAGGAAAACTCAGGGAATCCTGGGAAAACTATGGATATCATTTTAACATCTTGGTGGTATTATGCGGTCTTGGAAATTGAATCCAAATTGACCACAAAGCCAGCTAGTGTAGTGTTTAATAATTTGAGCCTATTGTAGATGTCAGGTAACATTATATGCATATCAGTTAGCTGTGTTGTACATACCCTTGATATGTCTCGGTATCTCGACACGTAGATTGTTCAGACAACATTCTCTTGATATATTCTCTGACGTCATCTCGTTTCTTAAACTCTTTATGCGTATACTTGATTCCAACATTTTGCAGCCTCGGCTCCACAATAGAACTCCAAGCACTGGTCGACATGAAGATATTGGGAGATAAAATTAGAAGACGTGTCGGTCGATCCGTTCGTGCTAGATAAATAAATGTTAGCTTGTTAAATGACATTGTAAAGAAGATCACCACAGATTTAACGTACAGCCTTGGTTTAATAAGAATTAAAACATTAACAAACTTTTGGAGTTACGCTCCTTATCGGGTGAAGATGGTTCGATGGCAGACGATCAATAGATATCGTAAAGATTCACCACAGATTTAAAGTCCATCAAGATGAGGGAGCGGAACTCTGGAAGCTTGTGAATGTTTTATTTCTCAATGAAACAAGGCTATACAATAAATTTGCGTTGAATCGTCTCTATGACAAATAAGTGAAAATTACAAAATCTGACGACTACATTCACAATATATCTATATATATTTAGAGAGAACTATATTTTGTCAACCAGGAAAGTATTTAAGTACATGGAACATGAAATCACAGGAATTGTTTCCGGTATTGACAGGGTGGCCTGATATGACTTTCAAGTCTTCGAGTCAGAGCCACCCTGGAGATAGGAGTCGCCTACCATGAGGTATTAATACACTGTTTGGTAGCTGGTAGGTATACATACAAAGAACCAAGATCAAAAGGTTACTACATGCGACAAAAAAGTTGACATTAGAAGAAAATGAAAAAAAGAAGTAAAAAATAAATAAATAATAATAATAATAAATAATTAGGCCTAATACATATTAATATGCAAAGACCCATACAGTTAGAGAGAGAAGGGAGTTTATTTGTAACCACAGTCCACAATGGTTATCAATAACACGCTTTGTCATGCAATATTTAGTAATATCATGTGTGATAACAACCCATGAGAAAAACCAAAATGCATGATTCTGCCAGAGTAAGAAAAAGCAACACATTTGGACTACTCAAGCACACCGGAATATTGACTACCGGTAGCGCACATCTACCAGCCCTCAGCATATTCACACTACATGAAAGCAAGGACATTATTGAAGAAATATACTTGCCTGTTATTGCTGCTTTTATCTTTGACGCCCAGAGTACGCATATTTCCCGACTGTAACATAGAAAAAGTGTAGAGTTTTCTCGAAGTTTTTCTCCTTTCGACCTGGAAATTCATAACACAATTTAATTAAAGGAGTACTGGTACGATAAACAAAATGATGGATAAAAATGTTTCTACCCAGCTGTGAATATTGCAAATCCGATTGTTGTGACTGTTTTAGCTTTCACATTCCGGATATTTTTCAACCTGACTGCGGATATCTGATGAATGAAAATTTCGCCTTGATCCGATAAAGTCCTCTCAAGCCCATCTAAACAAATTTGACTGCTTTAGGAAAATTTTCAGGAGCAATAAAAATATCTCTCTCCCTTTCTCTTCTTGCCCAGTCTGTGACCTCACACTAGGCTATAATATGACATGTGTAGACTAGGGTTTCCAATTCCCTGTGATAATTTTCTACCCAAGGTTCGAGGATTTATCAGCGCCGCCCCCGGAGATTTTCTTTTGAGGGGGTTACTTAAAAAGGTAAACAAAGTATACGAATACGACCCACACAGCTTGGAAGCGACAGGTAACATTTGCAGTCCAAGTTTTCTTTACATGAATTTTCACAGTGAAACAATGATACTGTATGTCGATTTCTGTGCCGTTTGCAGGTGAAATACTGCCATACCAACGACTTTCGCTGGTCCCTTTATCCTCAAACTCACTCAAGATTACTTGGAATGAAGTATGTGCGCTACTTGAAGCGCTTGATGACGTATTGCATAATTGATTGATAAAAACAAGGCTACCGTGAAGACAACGTGCGAGCAAAAGCGACTGGAAGGAATCTGAGTCACTGAGTCCATGGCAAAACGCGTGAGGTTGAGAACTTGAGCGTGAACTGGCGACAGTATTACGTACTGTAACAATTCAGATCATTCTACTTTCAGCAATTCAATAGATAAACGTACCACACTCCTATCTTCGGAAGCATGTTGCTCACGACGATAGCGCTACTGCCATTCATGAGGCAAATGCAATATCAACGTGAAATAATGTGAGTTTTCGATGCAATGGGCCACCCAATCATCCCCGTGATTTTTATTGATTATTCCCCTGGGATCGGGGGGTAAATACGCCAAATTCATCCGGGATCTCCGGGTTGGAAACCCTAGTGTAGACCGGCTCTGATGTCATGCTGAAATGGTATCTGAAGCTTTGTCGCAAGACGGCCAGCGCATTGAGTTTATGTGTGGATTGTTTTACGTTCCCATCGCTGCGTAGTTACCTCAAGCGTTGTTACGATCGAGTGCAATTTTGTCAATCGCGCCGACGTGTTCATACATCCTCTCATGAGAAAAGATTGTGCCAAAGGATAAATAAAAGATCATACCAATACCAGACTTTGATTTCTTGAAATCCTGATCGACAGGAGTCCATTCGATTCTATCCTCATACAAATGTACATCATAACTTGTCTTTTCAATCAAAAATATTGCAGACAAAATTGAATTGTGTTGTTTGTCATGGTTCTCTTGAGCTGCAAGATTAGGAATTGCTGTGGCAGATCGAGATCTAAAAGGAAACATAAATTGGCTGATTCCCGGTGGGTATTTGCAGTGAGTTAACCTGTGTTCAAAATAATATGATGATGACCCAAATAGAAGATCTTTTATCTATCGATGTGGAAACCAATTTTACGCAATAAGTCGGATGGATGGATTTATTAATCTTTTACAAATTGCTACGTGGCATATGCGGGGAACTTATCCCCGATTTTGACTCTATGGTATGTTGCATGTTTCCACAAAGACACAAACCGTAGAGAACATGAAAACATAGGGACTAATGAACTACCAGTATATAGAAAAGGCATAAAAATATCAAAAAAAAGCACAAGTCAGGATCGAAAGTCCAATTATGGTATAAGTAGAAAAGTCAAGGGAGTACCAAGAAACGATTATAGGCCTTGCCAAAGCTAATCCTAGTCTTCATCTTTGGCATGGTTTTCTTTGGACTAGACATCAAGGTAGTCACCTCTTGGCGGCATGAGCAACTCGTATGATTATATAGACGTTTGTGAGTCCACGTGAGCAGCAGCTGCGATGACTATAACATTTCTAGAGCACCAACCACTGTCATCAATTCTGGCATGAAAGGATCACTGCTAGAAATTGATTAAATTTAATTTTGATCCTCTATTTAAGCCATCATCACATTTTGACAGTAGGCCTTGCTTATTTAAGTTTTACTGAAACCTTAACGATCCACGTGATATCGGAAGGTGACTTCTTTTGGTGGAGCTTGGGGTGTTCGAACGACTTGCTTGGAACATAGAAGCAACTGGAATATAGAAAGGAACGGTTACAATATCAAGAACACTGTAGGCCTAGTACAGTTGTACACATATTGGTAAATTTATAGAACAACACCAACACCAACACATCGGTCATAACTTGAGAACTAGAGACGCTCTGGTCACTCCCTTAGTATCATCATAGTATATTTATTGCCTAAGTGAGGCCTATTATCTAACCACCCTAGAACTATATACCTCAGGGGTCATCTTACCCATATATCCTCTATGGAAAGTTTACTTTCTGACACTATAATATTAACCAAATATATTTCACAGTTGAGACATTTAGAGGTTAGCTTACTTCACTTGAATTCAGAATTTTATCAACATACATCGACACAAACGAGCCACTGAAATAAAAGATACTCTACACTCAGCACTAAAATTCTTCAAAATGACTGATATGAATCATATCGGAAGTCTGAGACTTGACAGGCAGTTAGTGCCATTAGTTTGATTTGCTTCTTTATTAAAGATCCAGGCAGATTTTCTGGTAATTTGTAACTTCCACTCACTTTTATCCCTGTTATTGACTGCATCTTCACCTTCAGCTGGGTTTTCTCGACGAGTTTTCTCATTTGGCAAAGGCAACGCGTCACTAGAAGGTTTCGTTTCAAACACTGCCCATCCTGATTTCGGAGCATAATTTAGTTTGCTGCCGTTTTCTGGAACATTGTCAGGATGTGAAGGAGGTTCCATGACATAGGCGCTCGATGTATTGTAGTGTACACAGATATATGATAGACTCAATTACATAGATTCGCCCACGGCGCCAACACAGACTTCTTAGCTCACGCCGACCCAGCCCCAAGCTTTTCGTTGCAGCGGAACAACTCCTTTTGATGTTGACAAGTTGTCATGTTTACCAACAAATGCTATATAGCGTCAACATGCGGATCAAATTTCTGCGGGCTACAGTCGGCTTGGGACGAGGTGCAAGGTGCCACCCAGCGACGGACCGATGACCGAGCGAAGGTGGATTCAGCGGACACGCGGACAACAAAAATTATCATAGAATCGATCGAAACTTAGCCACTATAAAGTCTAAACTTGCCGGTAACCTTATCAGTAACTCAAACTGCAATGTTTATGAGATTTGTGATTCAGCGGTCCACCATTTAGTATCGCAAAGTCCGCGTGGTCTCTGATCTAGGCTACTTGGTCCACCTGTTAGTATCACCCCGAGGTAGTGCCATAAACTTCCCAGCGCAGTCCCCACAACAGCCCTAGGCGTCCCATACCAATGCAACAGCTTGATAAATGCTTTAGCCCGAAATCGCTCGACTGACGCCCATTATATCCCTACATCCTACATATCTCGCAATCAGCAATCAACAGCTTAGCATAGGTCAGGTCCAGATGTGCCAGACTCATCCCAGTTCTCAGTTCTCTCGCGACTATTATACCCATGTATCTACTCCAGCCTGTCCTGTTTGTGATGCAAAACGCCGCCCGGTGAAAAGCGCCACTGAAACAATATCTGGACCTCCCAGCCGCAGGAGGGAGACCACGAGCTATTGGGACTACCGGGGTGAACTATATATTATAGTTTAGGTGACTTGCGGAAATTTGAAGCTGGCATCACCGACCGAGTCTCTCTGGCGGTTTGAAACAGACTGCTACGTGTGAAAAATCGGCATGTGAATTGGACACAGGTGAAGGAGAACTGTAGACCTCATTTCTGACATTTTTCGAAGCAGGCTAGCTGTTGTGTAGCCTGTTGAGCGCTTGCCGACGTATCAGAATAGTAAGTCATACGCTTACTTCTTTCCAATAAGACCGGAATTCGAAGAAAATAATTAAAATCCAAGGAGAGCCGCCTTCACAATTTCTGTCGTCCAACTTGTGTGCGTGCAACTTGCGGATTCCAATTGAAATATAGCCTATATAGGTCTCTATTTCCCTAGGATATTACACGTAGGCCTGCGTAGGTGAATAAACCGATTTCTTTTGCAAATATTTATTTGAATTTATTCAGGTTATTGCCATATCCCCGTCTTGCACAATCTATTTATATGTATATTTATACACACAATATAAGAAACAACAAGCTACTAATATATACAGAACTAAATGAGTCCAACACCCACTTGTGATGTTATATATGCAACGAATCTAATGTCGTCCACCATTAACTCCACGGCCTATCGTTTGATAAGAAAATTAACGCAGTGTAAAGTCAACACATGCATTCTTTATTAGGCAATCACAATATACCAAAACAATCATATGTCTACGATGGTGGATGGCTGTTTCATTGTTTCTAAACCATCGTCGTTTGAGGTCATTTCTCAACTTGACAGGAAAGGGGGCATGTGGTTAAGGTTAAAATGTTATGATGGTTTCAGTAAAAAATGGAAGTGTAATATACTTTGTTGAAGCAGTGATTTTCCTCTGAAATTAGCTGTGGTCGCTTAGACAGCGATGAGGCTACAATATTCCCCAACTGTGAATGGGAATGACTATTTGTCAGAGTGTTGTTTCGGCAGTCATAGCTTGCACCACTCAAGGCCCTACATTCTTCGAGGAATGCTCTGTTGCGTGGTAATGGTGGCACATTCAATGACTAGGTCACTATGCAGAAAAGAGATCGACCGATTTATCGGCCTTGTAAATATCAATATAGGATCCCTACGTGTTGCAACCTTAAGAGTAACTGATTAAGACAAATAGCTAGGCCTATATAGGTCGGGTCTACACGGCCAAAGACGAAAGAGTATCTTACACTTCGATATATTTTATTGAAGTCATCATCATATTATAACGGATTTAACTGGTGTCCTGAATTTGGACATAGAGCATCAGGAAAAAGGTGCTCAACGTGGAAGAGGAAGCGGTTCTTTTTACGTGGAAGCAGAAGCGCAAATTTCTACACCGATTCCACCTCCACACGCAGTAAAACATATCCCAGGATTCTGGTGGAATGCTTTGAAATAATAGCAATGCTTGAGACCGTTATTCTCCTGTATATTTATACCTACCCGAATGCAGAAGCGTCGATTGTCTGATCCACGCCAATGCAATCAGTCCAAAAAACACTTGGCGACAATGATATTTAGGGTTACTTTGTGGAAGCGGAAGTCGTAGGTGTGGGATGCGATTGTGAAAGAACCGCTTCTTGAAACTTATCTATTTTCAACACTAATAATAGGGTAGGCTAGAAGCAGGAAGTGAGCTACACTGATCATGCCAATACGTGTACAGTGCAGTTGAAATAGAGTATAAGCAAGTCGCAAAAAGCGGAAACTCTGTGGATATATACTGTAGATGGGCTGTCCGAATATTCTTTAAAGAGTTGCCTAAGCATGAATGTCAATATAGTCACGTGAACAAAAATTATTTGCGCACAGGACGGAAATTGGTCATCATCCGGGCTGGGCAAAATCGAGCATTGAAGGATTCGAGTCGCGGGTATTGTTATTGAATCGAATTTTACTTCGTAAACAAAAGGCCCTTGAATGACGTCTTATTGTCACGATGTTCGTAGAAAACAGGCTGGGTACATTTAGTATTTGACTCTGGAAGTAGCCTACGCCTTGGGGATTTTATGAGCTCATATACAAGGCAAGCGTATAGCGGGCTAAGTGGTAAAAGAAGGGCGAATCCAAATAAAGGATAGGCCTACTAGAAAGCTCGTCGATTTGAGGTGATCTTGGTAATGCAGGCATTGGCCCAGCCCCGAGGGAAAGTTGAGAGAGAGCTCAACATATCATATCATAATTTTAAATGGGCAATTTTTTTAGAGCAAAATCAAATTTTTTCCGTGAGGACACAGATGTTGTATTTGGCGAATGGCAAAAATGATTTGGGAATCAAAGAGACTATACACTCACGTGCTGCTCACGTGACTACTAGCAATCCATGCTGTCTTTCAGTAGGTTACACCACTTCGTAATGCTTTTTGATCGCTCTCATCAAACAGCATGCGAATATGATGCCAATGATTTGGATCATTGCAATACCGATGCCTATTCCGCCGATCACTCCAGCATTGCTTTTGATAAACCCTTTGATCTTATTCACACATCCTTGTTCAGTACTATTGTATATAGAATGGCCGGCCTTTATTCCGCAATTCTTTGTGACAGTCACGCAACAACTGTCTGGGACCAGGATTTTAGCCGTGGCATTTTTGGTTAATCCGGCGTCGCTGATTGCTTTATCGGCGTTGTTACGAAACGTCGTGCTCTTGTTCCAATCTCCAGCAGACAAAGCCCCACAGCAATGAAATTTTGTTTGAATTTCATCAAATACTTTTTCATGAGCCTTAGTGTAAGTTTCAAGAGACTTTTGCATACTCGCAGTAATCCATGTTTCCAATTTGTTTTTCAACGCGAACGCTGCGATTCCAGCGGCGAATTCTAATATGAAAATGATAACCATCATAATCATGAACGATGTCACCATGCAATAATTTTCTTTGTATGCTCCGCAGCATCCGAAAAATGCGACCAATAAGATGAACACGCCAACGCATACCAAGAGGATCGGTGCCGATGAGATAGCTGAACTTGTGATCATTGTTACATTACGATACTTGATTTCCACGGCTGCTCCAACTCCTATCAGGACCAACGCCACGATGAAAAATATGAAGTTGAAGGCAAACAATAGATATTTAATGATTTTCATTCCACACTGCATTATGACTTTTTATCGCACAACACAGATACGTTGCAATTCTATCAATTCTGAAACTGAAAACAATAGAAAGTATGCAGTTACGCCTACTGGTACTAAAGAGCTGCGTGTTGTAGGCCTACCGGCATATTGGATGCTTCGATCTATTGCAAACATAATCGGGTCACGATTTCCGGAAGACGTGATATGATTTTCTTCCTATCAAGCTGGTATGCACTTAGCAGTACCGGTTTCAATGCTCTGCGTCAATTTATTCCCACAATGGACGATATAACTTCCGCCTCTTCAGCAAATGAGCGCGTGCGTTGTATTCGACTGTGACAAACTATACGTCATTATCTGCTTCCGCAAATATAATCCTGGACACAGTAGTTCATCGTTGGGTATATCAATTTACAAGCATGCACAACGTTTGCTGTTATGATATGCCTATACGCTGGTGAATGTGGATTATTACATGTATGTGCATCAATAAACCATAGAGCCACAAATCATTGCACGAAAAGAGATTTGCTGCATTCCGCATTTCAACACATTTCCATTATTATCACAAATTGGGCCTACATTAAACTGATCAAGAACAAGATGATCATTTTTCATCAGGCCCGGTAGTCGAGAGGGGCGAACGATTTTGACACTGCCATTTGGGCGGTCTAATGATTTCACCGTTAGAGGTCCCGCAGAGCGTCACGACGGTAACGTAGCTCTATGATGTTAGCCCGTTAGCCAACGGCAAATCTCGTAGCCATGAGGTATGCTAAACGCGTACCTGAAAATAACTAACCATTAGTTGCACTGTGGAAGTGAAATATTCCATTTGATTTTATGAGATAATCTAGATGGCGATTAAAGTGTTAAACGCACCCCTTCCTGGGTAGGCTACACCCGATACCTCGTATATAATGCTGTTTTATCTCATGGGTAATAATCAGAGGCTGCTATTTAGCAGTAAAATATCCTCATAATCTTATAATTATACCCATATTATATTTTTAGCTCAAATTTACCCGTCCTTTTAGAATAGCAAATATTAGTCTCCTCTGCGTAAGACCTTCAGCTGTGTCCAGCACGGTTGCTACAACTTAGGAGCTATAGGAAGACATTTACTCGTTAGTCATCGAAAATTTGCTCGACTAGGCCCATGTCTTTCTTTGTTGTCGAAAATATATTCTACTCCTTTATTGTACGCACTGCACATTAAACGGCAGGAAGTGAAGCGTGGTCGGACGCAATTTCCAACCACCTGCTGATCGACATGATATCGAAAACCATGTAGGTTGCATGCGAAAACGGACGGACGGTGGGACATAAGAAAACAACAGGCTAAAATGTGTCTGTGTTATATTCTAAGATAGGTTATTTATTGCAGCAGATCCCATACAGCCACAAGTAACATGACACCGTATGATGCCTGAATTTATTGGTCCCCAACCGTATGCTTTAACGGGGAAATTTGAACACTCACATTAGTCACATATCTTTACACAACCACAATGAATCAGCAATAGACTTCGAAACATGAACCATCGGCGACATTCTCTTCGCAATCGATATATTGCTACGATTTGACAAACGCCGAATCTGGCATTTCCATTCATTCCATTAAAAAACTCGTTGATCACTAATATTCCGGACAGATTTCCTGCTGTTTTGAATTTACATCGTTTTGCTTAGGACCCTTATATATTAGGTCATGTACGCCAGGTCAGTGTTTTATTATTACACTACTTCAGTACCACTAGTTTAGAGCTCGGGTCACTGCAACAACCACAACACTCCGGCCTCACCCAAGACCAAGGGCTGTAGGGAGGATGGTCGACCGGATATTTTATATCGAATACGAAATTCCGTAGTCTTTATCTTCCTGAGTGCTATGTACGGTCTGTCGAAGCATGGCGGCGGCAAGAATCAAAATTTCTCCTGCCTCGGCCGGCCACATGGTCAAATGTTGTGGCGTAGCGGAATTCGACAGGCAAATTATAATTACCACCAAATTGATGGCGTTTGGATCTAATGTGGCCCCTCGCAACTGGAACATGGTCGAAAGAAAGAGGTTATGTTCAGGGTGGTCTTTCCTTGATGAAATTGTCAAAGTCACCACAATTTTGCAAAGCCCGTAGGTGGTTCAGACGTTATGCCTACCCCCGTGTGTGTTGTACTTCAGTGCGAGTTGTTGGGCTGTACCCCTGTACGTAAACGTGTCAAACGTGATACTGTATGCTTAATAGCCTATGTTACCACTACCGTATAACTACGGAAGCTGTAGCTTATGCCTACTCTGAAATAAACTAGTCGGGATTGATCTCAGCTCGCGATTAACTCCATCCATCCATGACACTGTTATATCCGTGTTTCCATTTCACGTAAGAAATCGCGAGGTTGGTTTACATTTGTTTAGATAGCACCGAGCTAAACTACTTTAACTCACAGTTATATTTCGGTTTGATGATCTGGTTTACCTACTATGGAGTAGGCCCCCTGACTCTGAAAATCGATGATTTATGCACCTAATGAGTTAGGAATTACTGCTGCGCTTGAAGAGAAATAAGGCTGTAAAAGATTTCTCTCTCTCTCTCTCTCTCTCTCTCTCTTTCTCTCTTAAAATACACATCGTGTCACTTCCTCATTTCATTAAGAAATGTAGTCACATTCTGTTTCACAGCTGCCAAGCTGTGACAAACCACCCAGAAAGACCAAATTGACTGAAATACATAGATTCAAAATATTGTCTTGTCGTCATCATTCTGGAAATGACCTTTGCGATCTCGTGACACCTGTGACCTGCCATGAACGTGGCATCTACGCAATGCCTGTCCGGATCGTCGAACAATGCATCGACAGAGCGTCGTCGCGCTGACTATAAAACCCAAGCTCTCCTAGAGATGACAGACGAAGCAAGCCCGTAAAATTCTCATTTAATGCTCGGGATAAGTTTACAACTGCTACCCCGCACACCATACGCCATTACTACACTGCTATAAAGAGTATTTTACACTTCCATTATAAATTTTACTCATCATTATGTTCAAGTCATAACCGTAGGGAACATTATACATATATATCTTTCGTATTTCGCTACTACGAAACTGACTTTTATCAACTGTATGAACTGTCAGTGACATTGGCTTTAGATATACAATATTATCATTATCTCGACTGTCGGAATCATTTCCTGTGATGTAGACGAACTGCAAGTCGTGGAAACGGGAATCTGCTCGACTACTAGCCCCTGACTGCCTACTATGAATAGATATCATCGTTAAATGGTTTTTCACCTTAGCCCTCCTTGTTCACGTATCGTTATGGTTAGTTAGTTCAACGATGGCACTTCAAACTAGGATTCCATTGAAATCATTGAAGAGTGTAGTGTAACTCTCTACAAGGACCTCGTCACTAATCACAGCCGACGAAATCGTTCCGAGGGCCACACTCACGCATATCCAATAATTGAGTGATATTGTAACTTCATCCGCGAAATGAAGGGGAAATGGGATCTGACAACGTGTTAATGGCAACGTGACTATATGGCCTGGGGTGATATTTCAATCTGTGTAGTAAGGTGTTGCTTGACGACATTTAGTCGTTGTGACTGAGCGCACGGCCAAGCCAGGGATATCTAGATATGTCTAGATGTCTAGATATCCCTGGGCCAAGCACCAGTCTCTCCAGCGGCCGTCGCCTGGCTCTGAATAAACACAATTTGCATGGCAGTAGTGTTTCGATGGTGTTTATAAATCCCACTCACAACTCGCTTATAATGAAACCATTGATACCTACTGCTAGTTCGTTATTCGGTGGTCACAACGGACTTAACCATGTAGGCCTATGATTTGACAATTGGGATGTCATGAAGACCTGTAGCCTCTACGTTAAAATCCGATTATGGCGAGTCGGAGTTCCAGGCGTAACCTTCGAGGCTGGAGTTGCGAGTTCAAGTGCGACAGAGTACCGAGAGTGCTGGTTAGTCTAATCGCCAAGTATAATTGCAACATTGTCACACTCCATTATAATGATTTTTACGTCATGTGACATCGCATATAGGCTACTGTTATTATGAATGATTGTAATCAAGAGTAGATGATGGCTGTTGAGAAATAGTCGTACGGGGAACAAGAACTCGACGTCGTCGCCATTTGTTTCAGGATTCTTATGTGGAATACAGTAGGCGTACTGGGGAGTTGGTTGATGAATAGGCTATGTTACAGCAGGATTTTATTGAAATACATGTGTCAATTGTGTCATATGCTTGTAGTATTTGCTCATAGCACTCTAAGTGGTTTAAATGACATCATGTGCCACCCATTCAGGAGGGAAAAGTAGACCTACTTGTTTGTACCACAAAACAACATTACATTACCTGTCTCGTGACTCGATAATCACATGGTTATGAGAAGAGGCTGCTGCAGAGATTTCAATTACAGCGCGAGGGGCAAAATCCATAGCAGCCCTGTTGCTCGCCTACGAGATTGGCGATTTGTAAACGTTTGTGTACTCTAGCTTCCCAGCCAGAGCCCCCTGCGTTATAGGAAGAGTGGAGGGATTTGTAACGCAACTCAGTCAGGTATATCTTCTTGCCCAGTGTTCTGACTGATATGGCGCGCTATAACAGTCCCCCGATGTAAACTGTATCCCCAACTAAAACACGACAACACACACACACACCACCATATACTTGTACATGCGTATGCGCATACATTATATGCAATGCGCGTGCGTCATCACTCAGGTCATCCTTTTCGACCGACCCTCCGAGCGACAGCTAGCGGTGGCGACAGCGTACCGCGACCATTCTCTCTTTTCAGCTCCGCCTATTTCTAGCTGGATCTCACACACCCGCCACAAAGTTTGCTTAACATTCGCTAAGATTGATTCTGATTATTTTTTCCAATATTGTCGTGGCTATTATAACAGGTCTGGCTTATATCTTTCGCGCTCGCTTTGAGCCATAATGAAGCACATCGCATGACGTCAGCCTTTCTTATTATCCGGACAAAGTATAGATTAGATACACACAGACGTACCTATCAGATATTGGCACACGTATGGAACGATGTTATTCGCTGCGATAACGGCATGCAAAGATTGCAAACGCGACATCACCTGGTATTCGTGTGACCTATGTAGGCTATAGATATTTCCTGGCATATTAAAGGTATTACCTGGCCCACATGAGTGCAAAGAGACATGGTCTGCGTGCGGTAATTCCATATAGCCAGTGTTATGTGGACCATATTAGTCGTACGTGTGGCATTCCATAGGCAGCCCTTCGCAGTCCCGCACGTAAGCAACGTAGGGATACTCGCATATTTCTTACCGTGTATAGTCAAGAGAAAATTGGAAGCCCTTCTCTAAATACATGACATTACAATCGATACGGGGCCGTGATTATTTTTATCCACCCAAATGACGAAATCTATTCCCTCCCCCATCAAAGAAATGTTTCAAATCACAATTTACGTAGAACTTACAGTTAATCGATATAATTGACCATTGACTAGACATGTTTGGTTTGTAGACCGATTTAAATAACTGTAAAAAATCACCCCAAAAATCGCATCTAAAAATATCCCAACGTAAAGTTGCGAGGTTATTTTGAAATGTTTGGTAAATACGATGGAGTCGAGGTTATTGCCGCCTGTATGCTATTTTTGAAGCATATCGTTGCGTGGCTGTGCTTGATGTATGCAACATTGCGTTACGAGATAGACTCGTGGTAACAGATATGCATACCATGTTATCGTTGTGATTAGCCTACACCAAGCCTGAGATCGACTTTGAACACGGGCGCCTGGCATAGTGATTTCCTGCATAATTTGGGAAAGAAACTGTCATAAAGTTACCGTATGAAACGATGAGTGATATTTAACCCGAATTTCGCCCCGGTAATTTGGGTAGTATCGAGCCTTATCACTGTCCTGTCCATACCGATCTCTTTTGACGGTTGATAAGCTTGAAGTAGCACTTCGTAGTTGAATGTAGTAGAGCACATACTCAATATAGCTGGAACCAAACAGCCAGTGCTCCCAAAGCATGGAGAAGCATGGGTTGAGTATAGCAATTCCATGCATGAGGCAGTACTACCCCAATGCTATAAGTGGGTCGTATCCCGTGTGTGGCATTCCATACGTATAGGCCCTGGCAATTCCACAAGTGAGCCATGTAGGGGCCATGGTCTAAAGTAGGCCATGTAGGGACACTATAGCATTTTTACGACTGTAGATTCCTATCGAGGTGACTTTGTCGCATTTTGACTCAGTGCTTGCCATCTTTCAAATTGATTGATTGATTGAATGCGGTGATACCTCCAGCACGGGTGCGTTGTATACGACTAGGTTTATCACAGTTTGGCGATACGCCAAGTCTACGCCTTAGACGTAGGGACTGATCGGGAGGTTGCGAGTTCGATTCCTGGCCGAGTCAAATCGAAGACCTTAAAATTGATATCCGTTCCCTATCTGCTTGGCAGTCGTTATCGAAGTGCGGAGAGCCGTGATTGTAATAGTGATCCGGGCTATAAGCCGGAAGTATTGGCGTATATGACCTTAGTAGGTGAAAAATGCCGTAAAACCTCCAAAAATAGAAATATAAAGACGTTCGGTAAGTCGCCTACATATTTTGTGAAATATTACTGTTTCGTTAAGTAGATGCGGTAACCTTTCACAAGGAAAGGAGTTTATCGTAAAACAGTACTTGCCTAATTGAAATTCACACTCGAATGCATTCTTAGTATCCGATTTCCCTCAAAAAGCACTTCGTATACGTACCCAACGTACAACCAAAAGTATACCAAACAATTTCGAAGAAATGTGCAACAATATATTAGGTCAGTACGACAGGTATTACATCCACTGATTTTAAAGGGAGACTCCGTTTTAAGAAGATGATAGTACTTAAACGATGGAAGAAAAAACTTACTGGTGACAATAGAAATACATTACGTCCATCATTTAAGGATATCATCATATTTAAATCACAGGTTCAACAGTGTATTCTGAAAACGGATTCTGAGTACGTTGTGAAATTGATGCGCAACAAAGCTGGCAAGAACATTTAGTTCATGTTTATAGATACTCAAATAAGGAACTAAATACAACACTAACACCACGTAGAGACGTTATAGTCAGCCCTCCCTGGGTATGGTATGATAATAAGCAAAGGCTGCACTAAAATGTTCCTTGTCACTCATCGGGCAGAAACGCTCACGATTATTCAACGTTGAGATCAACACCAACTGAACTCATACCGGGTAGATGAGTTAGCCTATTGATTGAAAGGCCTAGTTGACCATGATATAATAATTTAAAAAAAAAACATTGCTAATTCAATCAAAACGTGGTTTGATTTTTTTGCACGGAACCACTTTCTAAAGCAGTTAAATTTCTACTCGCCGCGAAATCACTCGACGACGCACGTCGGCAAAACACAGTCATAATCAATTTGTTTTGACCAAACGTAGATAAAATGCATACTAAATTGATAAAAACACTTACGTCATACATTGTATATCTAATTACAGCAGGGTAGCTCCACGGAATGGCTAATACACCAAGTAACGTGACAGTGGAATCGGAGAACACTGCAATCCCAGTACATACAATCGAACGATGTATAGTCGCAGAAATAATATTTTGTTCATCTCTTTTATCAACCGCCGGTCTTTGCGTGAATTTATGCCGATTTTTAATCATTGGATAAACAAATAGACCAACCAAGCAAGTCTGCCATGTTGCAGTCAATGCGCCGACAACATAAAACTTCGCAGTTGCCCAAGTTGAGCCTTCGCCGGGATTAATTTCAATGCATCCATGTCGTGATGCGCGAAAGTCAACAGGTATGATGAAACCACATAAAAACGCAACGCTAGACACGCATATGAATGCTAACAAACACCAACTAAATCGTCTAATAGATGCCTTGTTGATAGATTCCATAAAAACATGGGAATAAATAGCCTTTTGCCGCATCCACAGGAATATGTACGTAGCTAAAATAGCCAAAACGCACACAAAGTCGCTGACGTCCGCTATCAACTCACAGTTGTTCATTATCACTGGGTTAATTTGATCGTAAAATCTGACATGGTCAAGTACGAATCGTGGTATCGATAAGACATACGGTATGAAGCAGGCAATGTACATTCTCCCGCTGTCGCTCCTGCAGTTCCATTTTTGTCTGCGTCTACCATACGCTATCATGCACAGCGTTATCCATGTTGTAGAGAGAGTGATGAAAATGCTTAAAATCTTGCAGACGACTAGAAGAACTTTAACGCGTTTCAAATGTTCTGGCGACAAGTTGTCGTGTTCGTCATCAACGACAGTGACATTTGAAGTTGATGAGTTATTCATCGATACAGATAATGTTTCGTTGATTTTTAATATACAGGCTGTATACACAAAAATATCGTGCTTGAACCCATCCGAACCTGGAAGTAGTTTTAACCAAGATCGGTGTAAATCAGGGGTGCCCATCTGGAAACTGGTGCTGGGGGACAATCTATACCGTAGTTAGGTGAGTTAGTAGGAAACCCTCAAGCCAAATACACACACTAACTGGCCCAATCTGGAGTGGTGCCAGAGTTATGCACTCCTGGTCTATAGCCTCTATTACAGAATTTCAGACAGCCTTGGCGATTCGCCCCTCACGAGTTCAACGGCGCTATTTGACACGTTGACATATTGACCGTTCATCAGTTATATACTAAGTAACGGTCCCGCATGAATACGACCTCGCTGGCGACCATGGCGTAAAATAGATTACTTCTAAGTTCAAGGTGGGTATGGTAGGCTACTCAAGACTCAGGCTCAGGCTCAGGCTACGTTAGCTCTATATACAGTCGATGCAAAACTCCGGTACATCCGATGTTAGAGCTGAAGAGGTGGTCCTTTATACCATGTCCTACACCTTAGTAAAGTAAATAATATATAGGCCACGCTATTACCAATCTATACTTTAGTCTGATTGATCCGGGTTCATTAATCATGATCATTACAAGTTCCGATACAGCTGAAATCCGCTTGCTGCTTTGAGAACTGGAATGTCTAAAATACCAATCAATCTAAAACTATAAGACAGTCTTCTAATAAACCCAGGCCCTGCTTGTGCCCATATGTCACCGAAACTTCATTATGAATCCTCACAAAAGGCAGGATAACTTCTAAGCGTACGCATGAGTAGATATAGTAGAACAGAATCACAACAACAGATTCAGTACATCCACATTTCCACTGGATGGAGCACCTCAACCTTGACACTGCACATGAACATTAAAAGTGAAATAAAAATGGAAGTAATATCCATATGTACTGTAGCAAGATATCCAGAATAAGTCTTGCCTTTCTTGTTTGGTAAAGCGAGATAACACTCACGATACTGATTAGTGATTACGATCTCAGTGCTCCCAGGATTTAGAACCTGCAGAGGCAAATTCAGCCGTCTAGGCAGTCATAAACATCATCTACATACTCCTTACCTACCTCATGCTTTCGACTTCGGATCCCCGCAAATATTTGTGCATTTATTTCTCAAATTTGGATAAGGGATAGTTTTGCCGGATGTGAGTCGTGCGTTTCAGTGTAGTGTGTCTACAGAGAGTTTAAGGCGGATGTAGGCTATTACTCGTTGAAACCTACATAGACCTATAGTCACCAGTCGTCGTTACGTCATCGATGAACTGATTCGTATAAGATTTGTTATGAATGTGAGTTTAACAAGCCTCGTAACAGATCACAAATTAAAGGCAAAGTTTCTCTTTTACGTTAACCTAGTCGTGTGACTGTCTGGTGTCCTCAGTTTTTTTTCAAGGTCATGTACGCGAGGTCATTGCTTACGGTGCAAGTGTCAATATTTCCGGATGATAGCCCGGATCACTATCACAACGACAACGATCCACACTCCCCAGATACTAACTAACTGCCCCCTTTCTTCGTATGACGTTCTTCGCCTATACTGTACTTCAGGCCAGATGCCAATTTTAAATGCCTTTGGTTTGACTCAGTCGGGAATCCAAGCTGAAACTTTCCGATCAGAAGGCGGATAGTCAACTTAGCTGTGTAAGTACATGGCCTACTATAGGTACTAAAGTTGGCCGTGGTAAGTACCAGCACGTACGAATTGACGACATTCCCCTACTCTTCCGTGACGTAAACCTGTTTGCACACCTAGAAACAAAAGGTTGTTGGGCGCATTCAATCGAAACAAAAACATAAAATTTGTTAATATATTTGTATTGAAATATTAAATCATATAAAGATTGGTTTTGAATATGAATCTATCACTATGTATAGTTCAATATGCAAATCAGGTCTTAACTAAACAGTATAAGATGCATGACCAATTGAACATACACTACTTACGTCAATTGACGGAGCCTAAACTTGTTTGACCTCGTGAATTAAATTGCTTCGTATGTTTACTCTTAAATATCGATAGCATTATCTCTTTGTTTTTACCGTACGTTGATACAATTGATATCACATTAATGAATAAGTTTAAATCAAACGCGGTGTGCCGGATTATTGATGGGTATCTCCACGGTATCAAGTTCATTGCTAACAGCGCAGTTACGGAATCAGAGCAGACAGCAACTACTGCAAATTTTAACGACCGTCGTATTACAATCATTATGTTATTCCCTTTTGACTTTCCATTTCTGGTGCTAGCTCTGTGGATGCTGCTTGGGTTTTTGGCTGCCCTCTGCCAATTTTTTATCATCGGGTATAAAAACATACCTAACAACGCCATTTGCCATATCCCAGTGAGAACACCTAATACATACGTTTTTAACGCATCCCAACTGCCAGGCTCGGGTTCGATCTCAACGCAGCCGTAACTGGTCGCGTTTTGGATTTGAGGGATTACAAAAGCACATGTCATCACTATTGATGATACCGTAACGAATGTAATTAGAGACCAATTAAGAGTTGCTATTCTTTCTTTACTCAACCCAGACATGATAGGATGCGCGTAAATCGCTCTTTGCCGTAACCATAAGAAGTAATACACAGCATAGATAGCAAAGGCGAAGACAACATCTGATACATCACTCATTAGTTCGCAGTGATTCAACGCGTTTGGAATAGTTGTCACGTGAAAACGGACTTGATCTATGATATATCTAAGAAGTGAAAATGTAGCCGCCGTGAAGCAAGCGATGTAGATTTTTCCTCCTTTTCGTGCTGTGTTCCATTTGCCTTTTAGTATTCCATATTGTATCAAAGATACCATTAACCATA
The DNA here is from genome assembly GCA_030412335.1 of Botrylloides violaceus. Taxonomy (NCBI): domain Eukaryota; kingdom Metazoa; phylum Chordata; class Ascidiacea; order Stolidobranchia; family Styelidae; genus Botrylloides; species Botrylloides violaceus. The sequence goes on along the minus strand of JASFYC010000660.1, from coordinate 50,673 downwards.
CAGTGGCTACTGTCATGAAAATGTTCAGTCCTTTGCATATTTCAAAAAGTATGCGAACCTCTTCCTGTATGTTCCGAGCTGTTCTGTTGACGTCGATCGAAGAAGAATTGTTCATTGCGATTATGAAGACTTGATAAAGATACTTTTCCGAATTTTATCAACCTTGTTATAGATTAATATCTGAACAAAAAATTTGAAAGACGCATATAAAGTCTACAAGATCCAAGGTGTGCTGCATTATTATTTTACTAGTTCTTATTGGTTAGTTTAGAAAACAGGCATGTTTATCGTGATGTTCATATAAGCATAAGATATGCCAAATGAACGTATAGGGTACAGCCCGGCAGTATTTCTGCAATAATCCGTTTTGTCTCCAGTGGATCAGCAAGTAAAATACAGCACCAGTAGTCGAATTTTGGCGAATAGGAGATTGCTGTCACCGTAAACACTGGTAACGTTCGTACTGTACAAAGACACACGCTCGCCCGCTTGGCAGGCTTGCGAAACACTTGGCGTTTATAAGTAACACAGAAAATTGCTTGCAATCACAGCATGCCTAAAACGTTTTTAGACTATCCTGCAGCAATCTTTTCGTGTAGGCCTAAAGATTGATTACCGCGTCTGTTCAAGGGACAGTATGAATATTACATTAGTGTACAGAAGGTTAGATAGAGAAAGGTAAAGTTTCCTTTACGCAGCCTTTCTGAGACGCCATAAAATGAAAACATTTAGAGCGTTGTAGTGTAGGCATGCTCAAGAAAATTTCCATAACCTTTCTAAGGCGCTGCTAAGTGGAACAGCAATGACGTTGTATTCTACTACACGATACGCAGGCTCCCCAACCTTTCCACTAATACCTTTTTTTTGATACGTAACATACAATGACATTGTAGTGCCTTGCACGATGCACAGGCTTTAGAAAATCTCCACTACCTTCTGTGGCGCAACTGAATGGAACAACAATAGCGCAAGTACTGTATACCGTACGATACGCAAGCTCACCCGTCACGCCATAAAGAGTTCTTCTTTGGATTGCGGCTATTTTCAAATCAGAGTAATCCTTTAATCCCTCGACGGGATCCCAATTTACCGGAATACACAGTCGTCTGTTACGGAGTGCCTTGAACGGGTGACTTGACTGCGTTGTTTATGTACAGATTGAATTTCTATGGGTCACTAGTGTGCCGTGGTCGGTATATGATTATATAGGCCTCCATTTCTAACCTTTCAGATTCTTTACCTCAGCTACCTGTGTTCATACTGTATGTCTGATTGTTTCGTTTACACATGTAGGCTTACCTGTCTATAACTAACACTTCGGTCAAGTACAATTTTAAACCTATAAGTTTTATGCAACCACATTGTATTCATTTGATTGAATAAATTTGTGAAACATTTTCTCTTCAGTTCCATAAGCCTATGATCCTTATGTCTATACCGTGTAGATAGGTTACACCTTATTCGGACTTGTTCATGATATGACAAATAGTCAAACTTCCCCTTCTCTGTCAGCACTTGAGGCAACTGCGAGAATGACGTACCCCACTTGATATCTCGCCATAGAAAGCTTGCGAAGTAATTTTCTCCGTGACATTTATATTTTTCAGCCGTGAAATTTTCATTTTGTAGTAATCAAATTTTTTCCCTTATTACAAATCAAAATCGATTCGATTGAATTTCAAATTGCTCATACGTGACTACTCTGTCAGTGATTCGCAAGAGACGATGCTCAAGAGATTCTGGAATTCTGTTGAAATTTACATAACCGATATCCACTAAGAAGCCTTCGAACAGGAGATCCCGAGTTCGATTCCCGACCGAGTCAAAGCAAATACTTTAAAAATTAGTAGCCGTTCCTCACTATTTGGAAGTCAGAGTCGGAGTGAGTGCAGACAATGTGGTAATGATAGTGATCGGGAGCATCAATATCGCGTAAACATTGAACCTGGATTATTATCTGAGCTCTATATGGTTCATAGTTCTTGCGGCTCTACATGATGAGGCAAACGATACGTACATCCTGAAATGAGGACCATCCTTTAAGAAATGACGCTATGTCTATAAGGTGCGCAAGACAGCCGTTCATCTCACATCAGATGCGTGATATACAGCAACACAGCAATGACGCATTTGGAGACATTCGTACACTCTGAGTCTGAGAAAGGCGTAGAGCCCACTGTTTCCTGTATGATATACAGCACTTGTAGACATACAATAGATATCTTGTACAATGTTGTTTGCACCTAATTAACCTACAACGCGACATCCTAATACGTAAATTGTTATGCTCAGGAAATTACTCAACACTTAACGCACCATTAAAACAAGAAATGTGAACGGGGGTCATTCAATTGAGAAATGGCCACAGGAAAAATTCTAATCCCCAAGAGTCGTTGTTGCTTTGAACAACAACACAACAATACTTAGGTCATGTAAGCCGGGTCAATGCTTACAGTAGAAAATATCGATACTCTGTGGTATAACCGGGATCCCTATCACAAATCTCCAGACTCCCCCGATACCTTTCTCAAAGCAGAGAAGATACGGACACCAATTTTTAAGTCTTTGAAACGGTCAAGGATTAGCATACGCTTGTCGATACTCCCGGTTTATAGCCCGGATCACTATCACAAACACAAACCTTCGTACTCCTCCATACTGAAGGCCAAGCAAAGTGGAAACGGAAACCACTCTTTGAAGTCTTGAACCCACTGAATGCTCACCGTACGCTTTATCGATAGAGCCTATTCCTAATTTATAGTTCGGATCACTATCACAACCACAAACCTCATCCGCAGTCCTGCAATACTGATGGCCAAGCATAGTGGAACCGGATAGCAATTTTCAAGCTCTTGGTTCAATACAGTTGGGGATCTAAAACCCGGTACCTCCCGATCAGTAGGCGGATATTTAAATGGATCGGCCAACTCATCGGTGATCCCAATAGTCGAAAATTATACGAAGCCTTTCTCATCCGACATCCCAGTCAGAAAAATGCGATCGTCCCTACGTGGCCAGCGTGTGGTGTTGTCATGGCTTGCGCATGGAACGCCACCCGTTTTGAGGCCCACACATGTCCTTGTTAGGGAAATACCTAGCCCATGTACATCTGTGCCATAGATGGTCCATGCCGTGTTGTACTCAGTTATGGCCTGAGTAGGGCCGTAAATAGCCCCTACATGGCAACGTGTACACGGGTCAATGTTACGTTTGCATACCCTTAACCACACACAGACCACCAAAGGCCATGCGAAATTGCAGCGTCTCGCCATACGTTGGCCGAGCTTAGATTTCTGATTAGGATAGACTGCTTCTTCCAAGCATATTGACCGCGTCAAACCTGCGACGAGGACGCGGGTTCTAAATTTCAAACTATTACTGTATATCTGCACTCGAAATGTGACAAGCGAGCTAAGTTATATGTCATCTCGATCCTACCTTGTGGCTCACTCAATAAAATAGTCAAATCTAACTTCAACGTGTTAAAAAGTCCCTGGGAAGTCTGTGTTTTTGCATAGAATTACTCAATAGTCATGTATTCATGTTACTTGCGACCTTTGGAATTGTGAAATACCTGTGAACCTAACTTCGCCCTCGCAACCTTCATTACCAGTCTATCGAAAGACTTGAATTACGTCCGGTCATCATATACACCCCACGTCTATAACAATCTCGGTAAGATGTATGAGTTATACAAAACGTGAATCCACTCAGTTCCTATACGCAATATGTTTTTGCTATATGATAATGACGTAGAATACTATACCTGTAGGTCCATACTTTCTCCCTTCAGGCTAATGCCAGTGAGCAAGGGATGTAACGCTGCGACTTTTTGTATTCTGTTTTTTTGTGATATATTACGTTTCAGTTATGCCGCTAAAGCCAAGTAAACAGGCAAAGATAGAAATTCGTACATAGTTACAGACACGATGAACATTAACTCACCGGACCAATTGGTTGTGTTTTGTAAATAGGTCATTCGAAGTGAGATATGACGACAGGAAGAATTTTATTCGCGAAGAGTCATAAATCAAAACAACACCGAACCTTCTAAACTACACAGACTTCACCCTCACAATTTGTAACTTAGGCCTACAGCTGTTTTAACATTCGAAAACTCTTTGTCGACTTCGTCGATTCACATCATTTCATTGATTTTAAGGAGGATAATATCACATAATTTATATTTACCTACATTGAGAAGATCCGCTCAAAAAACACTCTCTAAATGGTTCTAATGTGTACGGTTTGAAAAATTAATGTTAATGTAATTTACATTTTCCTTGATCTAAATGAATTGGTTGTATTTATTGATTTTTTTCTTCACTAATTTCTCCTCTGCTTGATGATAATGAGTAACATCTATGAGTTTGAACGCCTGGTAAATTTATTGGAAACTTAGTTCACAAGCTATCAGTGCTTTCATCAGCCGAAAGACGTTTTCGATATCTTGTTGTTTGGAATTTATGGCGCTTTCAACGTAATAGATCATGTACGCCAGGTTAATGCTTACAGTACGAAATCTTACAACCACAATCCCCCACACTTTGCTAAAAATAATCGCTGCCAGGCAGAGAAGGAAGGGGTAGGACCTATTAATTTTTAAGTCTTTGCTTTGTCTAGGTCGGGAGTCAAACTCAGAAACTCCGTATCAGAAGACGATATCTAATATATCACAAGTGATTATCTGCTATTGGCTAGCACGCTTATACTATCAAATTGACCCACTGCACAGAAATTCCGGATCACAGTCGATTCTACGAGGCCCGCCGATGCCTTCTCGATCAGTTCATGCCATGTTGTGAATGTCAATAGCTGTTTCGAAAGCGGAAATATGACGCTCCCGTCACATTTTTATTGTGAAGGTCGCAAACTGCGACGTGAGCATCGTTATTGAAGACCCTTTTCCATTGCATTAGCTATTATTGAAATAAAATCTCGAATTTGCATCACACACGGTATTCAAAAGACCACAGCATTCCCGATTGAATGGAGAGGCCACACTACTCGTCGTTACCAAGCAGAATTACGTACTAAAAGTGCCACCACCTCTGCCCAACTGCAACTGATTTATAGCGGTATCAACTACTAAGGATATATACGCCAGCTCAATGCTTTACTAGTTCATCACTATCACAATCATAACCACTCGCACACCCTGCTATAGGCCTAACGACTGCCAAATGGAACGAATACCAATTTTTAAGTCTTTAATCTGACACGGTCGGGAATCGAGCCCAAAACTCCCAATCAGAAAGCGGACTATCTGAAAGTCGAACAGTAAACTGTGATATCCAGATCATTATACAATTATATTGTAAACCAAATTTCTGTCTTATGTGAACAAAATCTCAACTGAATCTAATCACCAAACGTACATAACCATCAGAAATGAGTGACCCCTAGAATCGAAGCAACATTCTTTAGTAGGCAGTGACTACAGTGCAGTGCCAAGCAATAACCTGCTTTTATTGCCCTCAATGAACGGCGGGCTGCAGTTACCGATTTCGGGGTACAGTAGGCCTACGCAATCCTAGCAAGGTACCATTTCTCAAACTTCAAACTTTAAGACTGTAAATTTATGTCGCTTCATCAAAGGGTATTGCTAATAGCCTTATTCGGCTCATCTCCTCCTTGCCAGTCTGTGTTTTCTTGTGTAGAAATAGTCTTTGTATTGATATTCTTTTATGGTGAATAAATATACATACATACATACATATTACATATAATATCCGCAGTGCTATGTATCAAAATAATCCTCGGGAACTATTTTATCTGTTCCGATTCCGAAACGTCTAAACTTGAGTCTACCCTAATCCCGCTGATATTGACCGCTTCAATTCATTAACTAGAATATCGCAGCAGCTGAAGTAGCGGAAACTCCACAACGAATCTCTGGCTATCTTGATATAATTGGACAGGTCATAGCAACACTATATATTTGGACAATTTATCATCTGCACTGACTGACTGACTACTGAGTAGGCAATGCATAGCCAGTAATAGAGTACTACGCAAGAGATGTAAATAGCAGTTTGCAGCATATGAGGATGCGTTGATTACATTCGTCAGATCGTATATATATAAAACTGTGTATGTATCTATCTATAAAGTCATTTATGCGGGCTATAGTCAGATTACACACATAAACATCCTCATACCTGTACGTTATGACAGAGACGTTAAGCGATCATTGTTTTTTTAAGTATAGCATTATATGCAAAAACTCATAATTCAACACAATTCACAACGCAGTAGACCTTCTAATCAGGAGCTACTGGGTTTGATTCTCGACCAAGTCAAACCAACGACTTTAAAATGGGTATTCGTAAATCTCAACTTGGCAGTCAGTATAAGGGTAGTAGGACCTACAGTGAGTTGTGGTTGTGATTGGGATCCGGGCTAGCTATAAGACGAGAGTATCGATATCGCGTACGTCAAGCATTGAGCTGGCGTACATACTACATAGTCTTATAGTAGTTGAAAAGGCCACAAATTCACAACAACAACAACAGCAATCAGATTGAAACGTTCCTGGTCACGGGTTCCATCACACATGGCATTTACGCTACGTCATTTCTGATCATGTAATGATATATATTCAATTTGAGTGTACGTCAAGGCCTTGGTTTACGCCCACAGATTCTATCATGCGGACATGGCCTACTTTAGTTCTTTAGTACTTTAGTTTACCTAGAGTAGACCATTATGCGGACATAAAAACCTATTGAAAATCGATGATTCAGTGACTTCAAAGAGCTTATACATTTGTTGGTTAACCAGAAAAAGAGATATTTCACTCCAAAATCACTTCCGTGAGATGAAATTTTCATGATTAATGGTGCGAATATACCACTAATAGGTTAATGTGAAAATGCATTATACATTTTACAATTTAAATTTTATAATTTTAAAATGCATTATACAGATGATCAATCACAGATAAAAGAGGTGTGAACGCTAATTTGAAGCCACGTCAATTCACAACTGTCTTAAAGTGCGGTAAAGTGCGAACTTGAACGCTTTTAGTAAGACTATGGACTCAATCTGCTGCAGTGACACAGCGTTATATCTATTATTAATATCTCTGACTCTGAGTGATGATTGCCCTTCCTTCCTCATTTGATTCATTAACGGCGTGTTCAACGTGATCTTGCCTTTAGAGTTCAATAAAAATTGAGAGTAATATTGAGCGATTCGGCACCTCGGAAGGTTTACAGTTAAACAGTACACCGTGTCGACATTCAGCAATCACTAACAACTATTTTAAAACTATATGCATTGGTTGTTGCTTTGAATTTATGGCGTTTTTGAACGGTTTAAGTCGTATGCTAGGTCAAAAGCAGTATACAATACGCGATATCAATATTTTTGGGGTTTATATAGCTTGCAGGATGGATGTCTGTCACAACACCACTCACTATTGGCCGAGTGGTTTGACTGTCTGCCTTCCTATAGGGAGTTCCGGTGTTCGATACTGACCGATTCAAACCAAAGACTGTAAATTCTGCATCTGTTCCTGCTTTGCTTGGCTTTCAGTATCGTGGGAGCGCGAGGTTGTGGTTGTGATGGTGATCCAGGCTTTAAACCGGAAAATATCGACACACGTACTTTTAAAAGCGTTGACCTGGCGTAGGCCTACATGCCCTACTTTAGTTCCAAGAGTAGGCCATGGTGTATAGTTGAAAATGCCACGGATTCCAAAACAACAACAACGTCACAACCGCAAACCTCGATCTGCCATCCCCTGATGCTGACTGCCAAGAAGAGAGATGGAGAATGGATGCCAATTTTAAACTCCTTGGATTGATTTCGTCAGTCTTTGATGGTACAACTATATCCATTAGTGATCCCAATCGGATTGAATCAATATGCAGGGGAAGTTTAACTCACCTTGAGACGGGCATATGTGTGATTACGTAAGATGGTTTCCACGTTCGTGGATGTCGTCAACAAATCTGAATCCCTAGAGAATGTTAGAATTTGAACATTTTATCGACAGCAATTCTTAGACAACAGATCGAAAGTTGTGTATGAATGAACCTCTGTGCATCTAACATCGAAATTCCTCTTCGAAAGCATTACGGGTTACGTTGAAGTCGCATCACCTTTACTTGCACGATAGTTTAGAGCTGCTCGCGACGCCACTTTGACCGAGATATCACGGTCGAAAAGAGAAATTTCGCCTCATCTCGCCTACAATTTTGTCGTGAGAAATTTCAGTTCGCTTGTTGTTGTTGTTGCTTACCGATTGAAGGAGCACAGCTATATTATTAAAATTTTACCAAAAGACCTATGATACGGAACCAAAGTAGTTGTTGTTTTGAATTTACGGCGTTTTCACCTAGAAGGTCACATACGCCAGGTCAATGCTTAGTAGGCTACGCGTGTCAATACTTCACCACCACAACCCTCTGCACTACCCCGATACTGATTTTTAAGCGCAGACAAGGAATGGATACCAAGTCTTTGGTTTGACGTGGTCGGGAATCGAACTCGGAACCTCCCGATCGGAAGGCGGATAATCAAAACACTTCAATCCGATTCAACTTTCGGCCACCCTAATTTCGTACCGTAAGTTTCGACCATCGCTATCTAAAAGACTAAAACCACTATTTCATCTCGACCCTTAAAATGCTTGTGCGGATTATGCCTACTTACCAGCTACGAATCGGTCGTTGTGATCAAACGGGGCAAGACATCAGATGAAATGGTAAAGGTTGCGGTATTCAAAATTCGCAATAAAATTGAACGTTTGACAAAACTCCGTAAGTCGTTTGTCCATTTAAGTACAGTACTAACAAATGAGGAGTCGCATCTCGAGCAAATATGACCAAAATCTTGATCACAATCCAGATCAGGAACACGGTTTGGCCGGTTTTGCGACAACTGGATCGGATCAGGATTTTTGAAACACAGGATCAACATTTCTCTATTTCATGATGAACAGCTTTAGGGCAGCAATGTTTCGGATTCTTGATCACCTTGACCAGATCATATTAAGATCAGGATTCGAAAATTCCAAAACTGCATTGGAATCGGATGGAGCCGGATCCGGAAAATTGATCCGCTTCTGTCTAATCTCGACGAATATTATAGTACTGATTTTCAGGTCGTAGCGCGACACCTAGTGGAAAAATGCGTTGACAGCAGCTTGAAGATGAATTGTTACAAAGAGAATTTGAATTCTTCAGTGTCCGCTGCATGTACGACATGTAAAGCAATTAGCTTGAATTCTCGTTTTCCATCGCGGCTTCCGTCTTCGGTAAGATCTTGTTGCTCGGTCTGCAATATCGGTGCATATTTAAAAGCAATTGATGGCCTCTAATAATGCCTTTATCCCTACAGGCATAGCTGGTCTAGCACTGGCATATGTCCCTTGTTAGTATCCCGTAATCCTGATATTCATTAGCACAAGATATCATATAAAGGCGCTTCTTATTATGAGTACGATGGCGACTGGCCTTCCTCAGTTCAGACTTCAGAGGCCGTATATGAATCCTTGAATTTGAACGGTTAAGCCAAACGTCCCGTAATTACTAGACTGAAAATGTGTTTCGTTTTTCGTAGGGTGAGGAATCCAAAATCCAAGAAGTAAGTCAACGCATTTATTGGTCGCCGATTACGCTCGATCATTGCTCAGTGATATGAAATTTGTGCTGCGACCTCCAGTGCCGCTCCTATAAGCCCAGCACAGAAATAAATGTGTAGGCATATAGTAGGCCTATGCAGTAGGTATATAGAAGGCTATACAACAGAATACACTATAGCTACATGGGACTGATACTTTGTGTCTTATTTGGCTTCACGGATGGTGTTTGGTCACCATATGTATACCATATGCAATATAGGCTTGCAATGTAATGTACCATATATAATATTACTTGATGGGAAATACGCTAAGTACTTTTCAACGAATGAAAAGATTGCCTATTCGGTGAAGAATATGTGGAATTGTGTGGGTTTCGCACTTATGTATAGATGGACTACTTTACTTTGTGTGCGTCAAAAGATTTACATTCAACTTGCTGCTCATCTTTGCTTGGGCGGAGTTCTATGCTTGTCTGGTGCTGGTGCGGAATGATTTTACAGAAGATGGAAGCATATCTCGTCGATTTATCCCGTCGTTGCGACGACAAGGATGTGGTCTAAGCTTGATAGGCCTATTCCAAATAAGCATAAGGAGTATGTAATAACTACTGTTTTCAACAAGAGCGATAAGTGTGCAAAAATCTATACTCACTGATTTTACGAATTCTATCTCTGTAAGTTGTTGTACTTCTCTTTCCCCTCCAAGTACTCTTGATACATTTCGCCACAATTCGAAGGCAAAGACGTTTAAATAGAGGCCGACATTCTGTGATCATGGAAGCAGCCACCCTGGAATGTTGAAGCAATTATGTAGGCCTACTTGTGCAAGGGCTACAATAGCCTATCTACTATATATCATAAGAGCTTTTCGTGCCCAGCGGTGTGTTGTTGTAGTTTTGTTTTGAATTTTATGGCGCTTACAATTGCTTATAGGTGGTACGCCAGGTCAATGCTTACATTATACGGGGTCTCGATATTTCCGACTTATTGCCCAGATTATTATCGCAATCACAACTCCCCGCACTCTCCCGATACTGGGCTACCAAGCAGAAAACGAACGGATACCAATTTTAAAGTCTTTTTGACTCGGTCGGGAATCCAGTTATCTGCTATGTGCACACCATGCGTCCCCCTTGAGGTAAACGGTGTCGGCTCCAGGCTTCAGCCAATGGAAAGGAGAATGCTTTTTATCGAGAAGTGCATGCGCTAAAAGGCTCTGCCAAATTAAGGACCATGATGCGAATCACTATTTGTCGTGGGATAAACGATTGAGATGTCAAAACCAAAGGAGAATAATAAACTGTAAACTCAGTGGTCTGTATTTAGAGGAACCATACAGTATATGTCACCACTATTCCCGCAGGACTGATCGCAAACCGGGGATGCTGCAGATACCATAAGACTAGTCTGTTACACAGGGCTGTCGGTCTTCAATAATGTTACTATTTCCCTGCGTGGACCAACCTGTCTCACCTGCCTCTTCTGATCAACAGTGACTTCACGTTCCTTGCTCGTTTTGTTTCACATCCCGTCAAAACGGTGCAAACTCCGATGAAAATACATAGGCAATGGAACATAAAATGCCGCATGTTTTAAAACGGGCAGTCAAGGAATGAGGAGTATTAAGCTATATCACCTAAGAAGAGAAGGTAGCCTATAGCGTGAATGCACCAATTTTAAGGAGTTTGACCGTTTCATCTTGTCGACTTGTGCATTTGTCTGTTTCTTTCTCCCGCCGCTTTAATAGAAAGTTTTTAGGCAACGGGCATAACTCGTGCGACCAGATGGTTTTTTATGAAGTTGTGGCAACTAGTACTCGAATATCTCTATATTGATGAGGAAGCGGACAGGCCCTTGAAACTTCAGTAGCGGCTGATAATCACAAACGACTCGTATGTCTCTGTTTTACCATTGAGGCCAATAAGGGTCCGTTAAAATAGTTCTCGGTTATCGTTATATCCAGTACAACATTGGATAAAGCACCCTTCGTTGCATCGTGATGCACATACTGTATATAGGCCTATTCGATCAAAGGTGGCAGATAGTCTAAAGTCTACCTGATTTGGCTAAGCCAAAGCTCAGATCATTACACAATATCCCACCGTTGTCACACGCACCTTAGCTAAATAATACCTGTACCTCACCACAGTATAGAGGCCACAAAGCGTGCTTCTATCTTCTCACCTACTACAAGTACTTTGTCGTCCACATAGTTCAGTTCGGGGTATATATCAGCACAAAAAAAGGTACATTTTGGTTTCGAATGCCGTCACTTTACATTACGAGCACAAAAGCAGACGACCGCATATTACACTTTTCTACATCAAAAATTAAAGCGTCTTCAAGTAGAAGCTGGCAGCGAAAGTGTTGCTATAGGCTACTTGCGGCACTGGATTGAGGCTAAAACCGACATAGTAGGTAATAAGATATAATTACACTAATTTTAGCTTCAACATAAGTACGCAGACATGGAGGATTAGAGGTACATCTGTTAGCTCGAGGCACACAAATGAGCCAGGCCAGACCGAAAAAAAACCAGATGTTAGCTGCTGTCTTAGAAAAGGCGTTATTTCGAAATGTCTAGTTCACTCACCTCTTCCGTTGCAGTATATAGGCCTACCCCTAACTATAAGCAGGCCTCACAGCTTCGGCAGTCCGGTTTTTAAAATGGTAGCATATGCTGAAAAAGCTTATGCTTACTACAGTACAACATGTCACAACATTCTAAGGAGAAACAATATTTTAAGTATTTCCCTTCCCTTTCTTTTTCGATTGCATCTTAGCCGATAGTGACGTCGATGCAAATTGGATAATAACAATTTGTGAAGACAAGTAGAAAATTATAACGTAGGTCTAATAAGTTGCAATTACAGTCCTTGACTTGTTGAAGACTTCCTGCTCATTAGAGCCAACAGAAAGTCCAAATTAGGCTTGGTAGCCTAGTTCAAGAACTTGTTAAAAGTTTCGGTGTCAATTGGACTGTGACATATTCGACAAAACAACCGCCATAGTTTTGAGTCGCGATTTTCGTGGGGTCCATGTCTGAGTCAATTCCGGCGACACATGGCCCACATGAATGCAAATAATACATGGTCCGTGTGTGGCAACCTATAGGCTACAAGGACAAGGTATAGGCCATACCACTTGCAGCGATTAATAGGTAGGCCTTGGAAATTCCAAACACGGGGCGCGAAGGTACGCTCGCATTTTTCTAACTGGCTGCGGATTGCATATGATTTACCTGTCGTTCCTGCGGGACGCCGTTCCTGTCGATCCCCTCTTTATTTGCGCGAAGCTTGGACTAGCCTTGGCGGGAAATGGTCACACCCATAATATACTCAGATATATTATGTGATTGTAGAGTTTATTAGAAGCAGAATACGAAAAATACACCCAGCAGCTAGGGTGTATTCCTCTATCTGTCCCCGTTCCTATGCTCAGACCACAGTTTCTTCTCCCAGGTCGTGGTGCACATGGGGAAAGGTAAACATGTGGCCCATGCAAACCACAGTGATCTGGGAACTGAGGGTAGACTAAATGCATAATAATAACGATCTTCCGAATCGCATTCTGATCGGGAGGTCACTGGTTCAATTCCCGACACCGAGTCATACCAAAGACTTGGTAACTGTTCCTTGGCAGTCCAGTATCGGGGGACTGCGGACGGTTGTGGTTGTGATAGTGACGCGACAATAAACCGGAAGTATCGATACGCGCAGTAAGCTTTGACCTGGCGTATGCGTCGTTAACGATCGTAAACGCAATAAATCCCAAAAACACGCTTCCGACTATCCTAAATGCGCTGGCCACCGCCATCGTGTGATGCATATGATATTTCTAACGCATTCGGTATGCCCTGGTCAAGATTCGGTCCTGCGGCATACCGTAATAGCGTCACTACCAATTCAATGTACACGATGTTTTATTCAGAAATAAGTTTACTTCACATCCTTTTGTCGCGCTGTCGCTTTTTCATGTACAATAGAAACGGCCGTTGGTGTCACAGGTTCCCTGCTGCCGCATCGAGAAAGAAACTCCGGGATACGGATCCAGTCATACATGTAGAGTCCAGCCTGACCACTCACGAATGATCATACAGGGCAAGTGCTTACATAGAGCGTTGATTGTCCGTCACTTCACTGATAATCTACGTTCCCCAAACAACTTGAAAATTCCACCACAGCCTTTCTTCCAATGTGTTTTACTCACTTTTGATCTAACCAGTAGTCACCTGATCCGAAAATATGTGATTTCCATCCCGCTACATTTTGCTGTGGACCGGTACCATCCAAGAACGGCGGCAGCACGTTTCGATCTATCCTCCTTAGCAAAGTGTCGGTGCTTCTACCATGAAGCTCCATCTTGAAATGTAAGTAATAAGCATATACTGTAATCGCATAGGCATTCAAAATTCAATATCTGTCGATCTCTATAGCTTATATCTCTAGCTTACCCTCTGACTTAGCTTGTCTCTCATAAAAGGTTTTATTACACGAAATATGATGTCAAATCCGAAGCTTTCATTAATGACGCTGAGGTTCTTGATCCGTATTGGCAATGCATCCTGTGAGACAATAAAACACAGAGATCTTAGGGATTTTATCAATAAAGATGCCAGGAGCATTATTCTGCTTGTTGCAAAACTTGGTTGGTTTACTTATGCATTGAATGTTGATGTCGCCAGACAGTAGGGAATGTAAACGCCGTCGTTATTAGGTAGAACTCGATTAGCGGGTTGTTCTATACACTGTATATCATATGCATATCCAAATTATGGTATTTGTACAATACGTAATGATGCCTATTTAGCTTAGATCTGGATATCGAAATTGTGTGTCTACCACCCAATCCGAAATCTACGAACGCTCCACGCATGGCGCGTGGCTGCAATTTCGCATGGCCATTGGTGGCCCGTGTGTGGTTAAGGGCATGCAAACGCAACACTGGTCCGTGTACACGTGGCCTTTGTTCGGGCCATTTACGGCCCTACTCGTGGCATAACTGTCCCACGTGAGTGCGATACGGCATGGACCATCTGTAGCAAAGATGTGGGCCAGGTATTTTCCTAACAAGGCCATGTGTGGGCCTCATTGCGGGCCACGTAGGGACGCTCGTATTTTTCTGACTGGGTAGGCATTATAAGATCTACCTTTATATAAGCAGAAAAACCGATTATCAATACACTGGTTTTGGTTATTGCCCGGTTTCATTGTTGTTTTTCGTATCAAATTTGTTAACTTAGCAAATGCCTCGCCAACACACTATCTTCTATAGGTATTAAGTAGTATATACTAGTGTATATAATCATTTACCTGCATTAGACTGATGAACTGTTTGGCAACGACAGTCATCTGGATGGAGAGCCCGATACCGAAGTGTTGTAGGTCTTGAATCACTGTGATCCCATATATCTAAATCGCATATAAAATTTAGCTGCAACGTTAGACAGTTTGAGGAACAGCCCATGTCGAAGCACTCGGATCAAACGTGAAAGAGGTTAGACCTGCATGGTATGAGTAATGGGCATGTCCGGAGATGAGAGAACTACATCGGACAGAAAATGACTAGTATGCCGATCCAGGTGGATGAAAACAAGACAGCCCTTCTAGGAGATAGTTGGAAGAAAGTTAAGACTTGCAGGGTATGGGCAATGGGGCATTTCTTGAGAGGAGAGAACTACAGTACATCGGTAGGAAATTGCATTCCCGTAATATGCCGGTCCAGATGGAAGAAAACGAGGCAGACCTTGTAGGACAGTGGTTTTCAACCATTTTCTTATAGCGGACAGGCAAATTCTTACATTGTGTTTCCACAAGCCCGCATTTTAAGACATCATTAATCAAATGGAAATGAAAGACACATTTTGACGTATAGCCTATTGAGTCGCTTGCATGTCTCTATTGATACCAGAACCCGTGACGAAATGATCATAAACGACGTGTCATTTTGATCGTTCGGCGACATACAAAACCAAAGTGACTGGTGCGGCTGGTACACCCACCCGTTTTGATTATTCAAAGAGGCCTCGTGAACCGATAAAAAAATTTTGCGGAATGGTAATAGAGAACCACTGTGGTAGCTGATATTTGGAGGTAGCAAAGTCGGAGTGACAGAAGAGGATACTGTAGTAGGTCACGCAGTCTGTTTTTTTTTGTTTTTGAGAAGAGTAATCCGCCACGGCAACATGATGGAGGATTCCGAAAGTTGATGGCGAAGTATGACGTATTCCCAGATCGCTGATACGAAAAATAGTGGAGTCGATGGCGGACGATCCAAATAGTAATAAATCACGTCAACACAGATTTAACGTCCAGTCCAGTTTATTGGAATAGAATGGCTGAGAGACTCTCAATTACCTGTGATTCCTCGTTCTTCAGTAGCTTTTCCGTCGTCAATATGGTTGCCGCAATAAACTGTATGATACCATCGTTTTTCCCAAAGTTTCTACCTAAATTGAAATCGTCGTCATCAAGATTGTAATCGCCATGGGAACTATGATGATACAACCTGGCCTTCCAATGCTAATGAAAGTCCCGTCTTTCGCTCTACCTCTCAACGGTACTACAGAGCCAATATTGAAAAATGAGTCCAGCAACTTTGGGGACTCGACCTGCAACAGATAAAGAGTGTATTGAAACATATAAACCCGTTTTAATAATTCCATAAAGAGCTTCCAACTACATCATGATTGTGGTTACTCCGGCCATGGCCTACTACATTCACGGCCTTCCAGGTCGGTCACAATGCAAAAAATAATGGGCAAAAAATTGCACACTTGACAGCGCGCGAGAGCACCATCGCTGAATTCAAAATTCAGAACTAGTGACATGGCCTACTACTGTACATTCATTTCATTTGAATGTAATAGGCCATGCTACGGCCTTTGCAGTTTAATGAAAAATTGCTCGGGCACGAAACCAATAGGCCATTGGATCGACGCCCAGCCGCGAGGTGCCATATCTTATTCCGTAGGACAACTTCTTGGTGGTGCAGAACTTGAATATTGCATGCAAGAGCATATTCATATTATTTTATTGGATATCAGCGCAACGGGAATAGTACTGTGTGTGTAGCTTGGCGGTCATGTTTACGTTATTTACGGCCTTACTCAGGTAACACCTGACCCAAATTAGTGCGAAAGGGCATTGGTCAGGTGTGGCAAATATATAGAGTACATGGACCATGCAATGCTCTAACAAGGCCATATAACGTGTCACGTTCCATACGCAAACCTTGGTAACCCCACACAGAAGCCACGTAGGGACACTCTCATTTTTCTGACTGGTGTATTTCTTACCCATATGCAATCTACACGCATTATGATTATATTTGCTGTTCATCGTCATGGATTCATGGGCAAAAAAACTCAATCACAGTCGGTCATAAGAGCGTGCAACCGACTGTCCCAGGCTGCGTTGCATTGTGGACACCAGCGTAAAAACTGCAGTCAACTCATGTAAGGATATCTGATGTAGCCAGCAAAGAATAGAAAGGCAAAAAAAAGGAGATAGTGTCGTTGATTTCTTCCCAAATTGCATTAGTTACCAGATTGTAGACATCTTTCCACGTCTTCCTTAAGTGATGATAGTTTTTCAAGCTTTTCAACGCTCTATCTTGGTCGAATTTCCGAAATCTCAAAAATCTAACAAAATGCGAGTAAAGGTGAGATTGAATTTGCCATAAGACTTCGCGCAATACTTGTGTCGGAAAGTCGCGTGCTAGAACAGTATGCAGGCTACCCGAGATGGCCGCCAGTCGGTACTAAGAGTGTGCACTCGAATTAGTAAGATATTCGAACCGGATCGAGCGATCCGCTCTGTAAAACAACGAATACTATAACAACACTGTAATTTCCGTGTTTTACCGCGCACGTAGCGGAGGGTCGAAGCACTCCGCTTCTCATGTGCCAACATTGCATTGCAGCATGCGTTCCCTGCGAATTAGATTCGTTCATGTAAGTTATTCGTAGCTGATGCTGCAAATCGCATGTTCATGACCATAAACAAATACAGTAGGTCAGCCATGCCTATTCTGTAATCTATTCGACTTGGGCGAAATTATTCAATTTGATTGTGTATCTGCTACTATTCGAATTTACCACACCCTATTCGCTACGTGATTACTGATTACTAATCAGTGGTTACCTGAGAATGAACGCGTCTTCTTTATAAAATGCGTCGACGTCATGAAAGACGGCAAGAAATCTGTCTCGCAATTTATCGATGGCTTGAAGACGGCATTCATTGTCTTCCGGCTCATTAAGTTCTTTCCCCGCTTTTTGCAATGCTTCCGGTGATAACGTACATTCATATCTCGCCACCATCTTCAGATCACAGAGCAAAATATTAAGGCATAAGAAGTAAACTAATAGACGATATAGTTGGTAATGAATAAATCGACATCCATTTTTGCAGACCTTGAGACTAAGAATACACTGTGGCTTCAACCCAACTTTGTTATTCTAATTATTTCACCCTCACTACCTACATTAGAAGTTAGAATGTTAGGGGCAGGGAATAGCTGACTGAAAGGGAGTGTGCGTTTTGATGTTGCTTATATAGAGTGCGCATTTCGTCACTCTGGACAACCATGCATTACTAGCTGAAAACAAATTCAGATATCGCCAGATAACCTTTTGTTAATAGCATGAGGCGTGTAGACAACGTGGTAAATCGCTGAATGGTGGTGCTCTCAATACAATACAATGCAAGCGCAGGGATAACGTTCAGTGTGCCGATTTCTGACCTGTACTATTCCCAACACAACACGCTAGTATTAGCTCACGCCACACGATCCGCTTCACCGTATGCTGACATTATCATCGCACAATTTTTCTCATCACTATCAATACAGCACCACAGGATAGCCTAGAAACATGGATAAACGAAAATACCGCTTAGGCACGCATGAACCACCAGTCGTGTACCTGCTTGATTAGCTTTTCCGGCATTCGCGATTCATTGTGGTCACAGATTCACTTGTAAGATTGCGCTACTTGGGAAACAATGTATCAATATGTAGGCTACTAATCATCTCGAGAATCATTGGCCAGGCGCTACGTATCAGTCTCTTTTAATGAGCATACGTTATCTAATTATATAACGCTGATTGTTCAGCATCCTCAGTATGATGTGGCTATTACAATTTACATTCACGTCCATTATATTCGGCTTTCATGACTTCAAACCACGCTTCCGGATGCCAAGGCAATCAGGCTGGGCAAAACAAACGAATAACAGACTCATATCTTCAACAGAGCAACGCGCAATGCGCGTAGCCAATTTATTTGCTGTACTGTACTTCTAAACATTGTGGTTTGCATGTGCCACATATTACTCTTTCCCCATGTGCACCACGACCTGCCAGAAGAGACGGTGGTCTTAGCGTGGGAAAACAGAACGAGCAAGCTAAAGTAGCTGAGTGTATTTTGGGTATTTTTCGTATTCTGCTTCTAATAAACTCTACACATTCCCGTTGCTGATAGTTGCGCATTAACGTATTGATGTTACTTGCTACTTAATGGAAGCCATAAACGAAAATTCCAAATACAACTGGTAGTTGGTGGCTTGGTTCACTGCAATCTTGCAATGTATCTATCTACCGTCCACCACACAATGTATCTACCTCAATTCACAACCAAGTCGCGTTTGCTGTCGATCGAGAGACACTAGCACTTCATCGCACAAACTGCGTCAATAGATTGTCACTTTAATTAGACTTGTAACAACAACTCGTCGCCTGCTTAAATATATTGTTGGAAGGGCTAGTTAGTGTGATTACAGAATTCTCAGCACAAAACAGCTGAATAATATGAAGCAGAAGTAAATAAAGTTCATGGTGTTATGTTACCACCTAAACCGCGATTGTGAAGTGATTGCCGACATTCAAAGTGCAAACTAGATATACAGTGTGCATGTGCTTTGGCTTCGAACTTTCGAAAACCCGCTCACTGACTCACTTTCGCATAGCTTCCGGGTGAATAGGACTGCTTACGTCACGTCACGCATGATAGAACGTGCATGCTCCTAGTTTCGTGTTTGCCTTTCAGGAGCGCACTTGAACAAGGGCACAATATACAGTAAACGAACTTACAGAGACAGTCGAAGGAGACCATATCCAAATTTTGTGTACACACCGCTATCTGGAGGTCTGGTGTCCCGTCACGAATGTTAGTGATTTTGCATGGCACAAAATCCATTTTCGTTGAGGTTTACAGCGGTTATAGTAGAATTTTGTTGCTATCTGACGGAAGCGAACAAATCTATGTATGCCTCATTTACAGTGTCTAAGAAAACGAATATAAACTGCTAATGCCCATAATAGACTTATGGCTTCACGAATGTTGACAGATGCAAGTACTTTTAGCATAGCGATTGTACAGTAGGCCTACGTCAAAGAGCTTTAACATATTTCATCGAAGCAGTTGATTGGGAAAATAATTCTTCAGAGCTAGGGCATGGAACTGTATACGTAAGTCTACAACTGTACCTGTTCATGCGTTGATCGAATGCCTGATCCCTGAATGCTTTGACATCATTGCTACATCAAGTACGCCTACTGCGGATCTCAACCCGTGTAAAATCACGTCTGCATTTCCTGCCATCTTTTGCAAAGCCTTTACTATAGAATACTAAGGTGTTACCAACCTGTACATTGTCACTAATAGACTAATCCGAATAATCCTGCACAGTGATCATTTGAAGGTTCCCTAGCGCACTAGGTGTATGACTCCACTAGCTGATTAGCGCTTCTCGACGCAATTCACAAAAATCCTGCGGCACATGTCTACATTACTACCACCTCCTGCGCATATGACGAACGAACCTGATTCACATTGTAAGTAGACTACAAATAGTCAGAGCGTCGAAATATCGAATTTCGTACATTGATCAGTATTATGACTCAGCATGTCAACAGAAGCTGTTACCGTAGCGCAATACAAGAGGCGTGCGTACAACACCCGTCTGCGAGGTATTGGTCAGCTGCTAAATCTCTCTCACAGGCATTACACGCTTCACGTCATACACACACAGCTAAGTACGATAATTACCGCCTTCCACGACGTAAACACAATTAAATTAGTCGTAAATGGACTCTCAAATATATCTCTCATGGATACTACACTGTGACGTTTCCTAACCTCTGAAATAGTCTCATCCCGTGACAACCTACTCGTCGTCGTCGTACGTTGTCACGTCTCATTCATGCACCATGATTAGTACGTTTGATGGCAGAGCCGTGTCACACTCTAAACAAGTCTACTAATGACTTTCCGAAGAAAGAGTTTTATAAGTCTAATACAGAAAATCTATACCGTGGCGTAGAGCAACGAACCCATATTCTCCCCAGACGAGACTTCCATGTAACCTCGGGTAGATTGCAGCAGGAATGATGCCACATCAGGCATGAACATGATAACAAGCTAGGCATAGAAAATGTAGAAATAAGACGAGACATGATGCAGCCTACATATTTTGATACACCTCAATATACTCAAGGTAACGCAACTCCTTCAGATTTTTTCAAAACCTAGGGGTTTTAGTAACAACGGCTATCGAAAATACACGGAAAAGAGTTTTGATATCTATGTCAACCGTTAAACACCGACGAAGCATGTGTGTATGGACGTTGAAAATATCTGCTTAACTAAAAGTCACATATTGGATCTCACAAAATAAATGGGAGTAACATCTAAGCCTACAATTTATCAATCATCAAGCTGATATTCCAAAACGTGTTTATTCGCAGCACAGTTTTGTGCTGGGGCTAAATACCGTAATAATGAAATGGGGCTGAATTTTCAAGTGTGTGGCGTCATAAATGGGGCAGATTTGGTGTATCTTTCCCAAACCTCTTCCTGGGCTTGCCTAGCAGCTTCGAAAGTCTACTTTTCTCTACGGTAAGCATGGCCTACTACTTTAGTAGGCCATGCGGTAAGACATTTTTACAAATACTTCATCACACCAGAAACCACATGGTGTCAGTATTGACAATTCGCAAAATCTCCTTATAATCAAAACCGCAGAATGAGATTATCTTTGGTTACGCGATAAAATGTTATCGTTGATGATTACATTCTATGGTTACGCTTACCGCCGATGCGGTTACTGGTCTTTGGGGTTCAACATGTCTTCTTGGTGTTTTACAGATTACTTATACGAAACATCGTAATAGGTTAACCAAAAATCTCTCATTTTGGTTATGTAATTTATCGCTTATTTAAAATATGAAATAATAAATATGATTGTATTTTCGTGCGTATTGCCGACTGGTCCTACTTCTTTGATCCTTTTCGTAGTCAGAGGTGGTACTCCAGCATGCTATAGATTCCTATCGTGGGTACTTTCCTCGAATATACATGATGCCACATATTGGATTTTCAAAATAGAAATTTAAACAGAACGAGGGAATTGATTTGCCCAGATTCAGCGCTTGTCCTGTTTGAAACGAAATACACATTACGTCATGTGGTCACGAAACGAGGATATATAGTCAATAAAGAGAACACCCTACATACATATTCTATACTCTGCAGCAAAAAATTGAGCCCCATTGCAATTCCGTATCCCAATTCATGACAAATTTTATAGTTGATCATGATTGCTGTTCGATATCTTCCGAATCGACGGGTGTCAGCCCAGGCATTACTTGACCCGATGATATCTGATTATTTTCTGCTTCGTTGCTTTCGTCGGTGGTAGTCTGTTTTTCTATGACAGTTGTTGTGAGGCAAGGGCATTTCAGTAATGTAATTGCCGCGGCATTTCTTATCACGCTCATGTGAAATATGAGTATACATGGTAAGGCGGCGACGTATAGATAGATCAAGGATCCAGTTACGGTCAAAACGGAGTCTTTTATTGCCGGTCCTAAAGAAAACGATAAGATTGATTATAATCGAAAGATAGATGATGCAACACTACTGTTATAAAATTTTATTCACATGTCATTGCTGCATGTATACAAGCCTCATCATAAGGATTAGAGAAGATCGGAACCGACATTTTGAAACTGCGAATACGCTACGACATGGCCTACTGAATGTAGTAGGCCATGGCTACGAATAGAAATCATTGTCGAAAGTTTTTATCCGAGACCGTCACCAGACCCGGAAGAATACTGATCGCAGTGTCCAAAAAACAGAGACTGTCTACCTTATAGCCTACCATTGTGAGGAAAATAATAAAGCTATCGAAATGACCCCGGAGAAAAAATTTAGAGAGCATTTTGACATCGGGATAAGTATCCAACCAGGCTTTCGCCACGCAGTTTAAATGCAGTCGAGTCCGAAAAAACCCTGCATCTAGAAAGCAATGAGCTCAAACTCCGATATCTATAGTCTTGACCGCGAAGGGCAAACTTTCTGACTCGTGGGCAACATTGGGTTCTGACATTTGACAAAGGGGTCAGACCAGGAGCAAATGGATTGAATGCTTTGGTACCCTTTCCTTTTTCTTGGTAAAACTGGGCGGGAATAACAAGGTACGAATTGCGCGAGCCGCATTCGTGCAAGCGGGAAGGCATGGAAGTCGAAATCTGCTAGCGCTGTGCCATTCAATGCAACGCAGACGCACGTTCTTGCTGGGCGCTAGATATCTTATATTAGAACAGTAACAGAGTTTAGTCGGATAGTGTTTGCAATGTTGGCCGGTCGAGTCAAAACGTTATTTACTGGGCTATATTTGCCAAAATGTCTGGTGGACAGATTCAAACAAAGTATAATTATAAGTCGTAAGCTAAAGCATGGCCTACTACTGTTTTAGTAGGCCATGGCTAAAGATATTATAATTATGGAGTACGATTAGAAATTACTTTCGGGATTTGCTACATCGTAGACAAGAACACATATCAGAGGTATCGACGTCAAGAAAAGAAGTACAGCCATCGTAATCGCCAATTTGATATTGTTATGTAATGGTGGTCTTTGTCTGTAAAGAAATCGCAAGATCGCGGTAAACGTTACTTTACAATACCGGTAGGCCCGTAGCTTTTATATAGACTATGATAAGCCTATCGATTCAAGCAGTTTACCATAAAATTTAAATAAAAAGAGACGTACCTATGCTACGAAACCACTGTAGTAAACCACATGCTGATGTCATTTTGTCGATATTGAGGTCAGTTCAGCGTCGGGAAAAGCTTATAACCATGCAAACTTCATTAGAATGAGTTCACGAGATTGAACATTCAATTCTGAGATGACGACGCCGTATTTATCATAGATATCAAGACTGATACCGACATTTTCGTGAGCTGATATATCGGTCTCGTTCAAACGCATGATTACACATTCAAGTTCGGATGTAGTACGGTTTATAACTAGACTAAATATTGGGCTTACCGAATTTGTGGCAACGTTGAGTAACATCGGGATTTCACCGACCTATCATTTGCACCTGTACTCTGCAACGAGGAAAGATGTCACTATTATTACAGCACAATATCATAAAACATTTTTATTGAAGATGGAGGCTTAATATCGCCTTTCTTTGTGATCACAACATTCTGTCAGATACTCATACATTTAGGCTTACGTTAATTACATCGGTATATCGCGAACAAGCGTTACTTCGTGCTTCCTGGTGACGACTTCTTTCTACATAGGACACTTCCGTGATGTTCAAGAAGATTGCATTGACCAGTTATAGATTATGAAGTTATAGATATTGTAGCAGACATAAACTTACCTCTGTTCTACCAACTTCATTGCACTCCTGAACAGCATCGTCTAACGAGCGATCAGCTGAAACTATATTAGAAGGTCAATTAGGAACGAAATTGATTGGAATAACATTATTAACCCTTCGCTATAGAACACATTTTTTAATGATTTGGTACATTGGGGTCAATCTGACTGTAATAACCGTAAACAACCTTTCTCTCGTATTAGGATTTAGCAAGGCCGGATTCCGTTACTGCTGCAAATCAGGAATCAGGCACTTGAAGGACTGGGTTTTCAATATTTATGAGTAAGTCCTAGATATACTAATATATGGCGAGAAACACTCCCCGCGCCACCACCCCGCCTAAAAATGTATCAAATTCCACGGCAATTGTATATCTAGAAGAATATGACCGTGCGGTAAACACGCACAGAAATATTTTCTCTTGAATTTTGTCCCCGTGTGCAGCCTAACGTATGTTTGGTCTATACCATGGCCTACTACATTGAATGTAGTAGGCTATGTCTATACAAATGTTCACCACAAATATTTTATGAAAGTGATATTTCGCACTAATAGTGTACTCATATCGCTGCCCTTTGCTCATCATTCAGTGTCGTGTCGTGCTATTGATAGATTATGCAAGCCTATTGAGAAACTAGGCATGGAATTGTACGTATAGGCGACAAAAACGGTTCTAAATATACGTGGTAGCCTATGCCAAAATTGTTATTTATCATGGCAGACAGAGGTACACAGACAGACTGCGGATGGCGGAGAGCGGTGGAAATTGCAAATAATACTTTCTCTTGTTGCTATCATTTATTACATAGACCCTCACCAGCTTTTCTTAAGCCACCTTGGGAGTCTCTTCGTCCGTGGGCGTTTACCTTGCCAACTCGCCTCTTTTTAGTGGCGCTAAACTTTGATTTTCTGGGAGCACTAACTCGATAGAACTTGAAGATTATCCTTCCCAACATTGCCATTATCATCACCACTCCGAAGATGTAAAACACGAAGACAGTTACAATATAGCTCCCTGCCATTGGCAACCATATGCGAGAGCACGACGTGCCTTCTTCATCTAAATTCAGATGACAGATAACAGCAAAAGATAAAGAATACCCTACCGTTATTATCCTCGCCTACGTCACAAATAGAGAAGCTATTCTTATCTTCATTCTAAGTCAAATCCCCCTTTTTACTACCCGCAGCTCAAACACGTCAAACTGGAAATGGGCAGTGGGCCAATCTTCAAATCGACAATAAGGAATGTAGAAAGTACTGTCTATTCAAATTGAAGAGTGTAATGGAGCCGATGGCGGACGATCAATATAGCTTGTAAAGAAGATCACCACAGAGTAAGCGTCCAGCCTTAGTTATTTGAGAATGTTCTCAATAAACTAAGGCTGGATGCTAAATCTGTGGTGATCTTCTTTACAATGTCTATTCAAAGTTATACAACGCACCAGTATGTTTTAGCAAGACTCGGGCTACGTAAGCCTGCATGTTGTCTCAGAATCAAGTAATATATAGACAGCCAGCTCTCGAAACCTATATTATGTAAGTAGTTGTTGTCTGGGATTTATGGCGCTTTTCGAGGTCATATGCGGAATGTCGATGTGCTATGTACGCGTGTAGATATCTCCAGTTTATAGCCCAAATCACTATCACAAACACGACCTTGCGAGAGGTAGCGATACTGATTGCCAAGAATAGATTGAATAGATATACCAATTTTCAAAATTTTTGGTTTGGCTCAGTATGGGGGAGTTCGGAAGAAGTTGAAAACACTATAAATACAAACAACTCACCATCAATGCAGACATCATCACCCCTCCACGCCGGTAAGCAATCACAAAACCTAGCACAGCTCCATCCAAACCCTGTAGGAAGGGTCAGTACAATTGGTACCAACCATGCTAATGCGCAAAGAAAGGCAAACTTAGCTTTCTTTCCTTTTATGCATTTTATCTAGAGGCATTACGAAATTAATGTGGATGAAATGTAGTTCATATGTATAGGTTGTATCAACTTCGGTTCTTACCCGAGCAAGATTCTTGTTCAAATTCTCTGTTATAGCAGGATAGCTCTGTAATGAGTTTTCCGAGTATCGACCGACGAATTGAGTGTTGTCGCTAACTCCATAGATGAGTGCCAAAATGTTGAACTCCATTACGAGAAATAGCGATACGACCAATGATTTTCGGTAAGCCCAAGCGTTCATAGCCCTGGAATGACCAGGGTTGTTCTCATCATATCTGTGATTGAGAAATGGTTTGCCTTGGGATAGAAAAACTGCAGTATATATGGTTAATGCGGCAGCGGGTGGGCGTGTGGATGTGGGTATTGATTCCCAGGGATTTCGTTATTTAATAATTGAACTATTGGTAACCGCCCTGTCTACGTTCTGTACGTTTCTCCGATGCCGTGTAACGCACAGTAGCCTAATTGTAATCATTATACCCGTGCCAAATAATTGATAGAGTGCTCGACGTGTGGGAGGTTTCCCTTGTCGCACTGTTCTGTTTCTCTGTATTGTGAGCGTTGCTGTTGTACTGGCCGTACCTAACTCTATGGGCTCCTTCTGTTAGCGTTTTCTCCAATGTCGTGTTTATGTGTCTCAGTTCAATAAAGCCTCACTTAGGTTACGTCAATAATTTAATAATAATCAGCTTGATTTTAAACGCCCCTTTTGAACACTTTTTAATGTTTTGTATTGCTTTCCTGGATGTCGAAACTTTTCACGAACCCCCTCCATCTCAGGCCTTGAAAGCATTAGCATGGGTTAGAAAATTTGGTATAATTCTTCATAAACCAAAGGTGAACTGTGGTGAATCTTCTTTACGATGGAAAATTTGTGAAGCAATGTGATATCTCAAGTCAAAACAACGCACCGCTGATCGCCTACTTAGCTAATAAGCTGCCTATTTCCCTAGTCTACATGCTTGGGAATAATAGCAATTCATAGGTAGAAATTAATTAATAATTAAAAAGTACAGTCTTCTGGAACACGAAAAGGAATTTGAACAGAAACACTCAAGAACCTTAATATATATGAATATTTGCCCATGGCCTACTAGAGTACTAGAGTACTAGAGTAGGCCATGATTGGCCCGTCGCATAGCCTTTCTATGCCCCGTGTAGTTAAAAACGCCATAAATCTAAATCAACAACAAGTACAGTAGGCCTGTATCTATGATAACCAAGTAACGAAATGTATCTCTTCACTGCACCAACTGATTAAATTCATATATGCATAGGAGGGCAGACTAGTGATACTTACCTTTGTAACGGAGTACCCTGTATAAGGTAGTAATCGAGATGCGCCCAGGTGTATATGATTTCAAATGCAGTGTACAACGCGGATACGATTCCCGATAAAACGCAACTGATCAGATACCGATAAACAGCGTTTTGACGAAGCATCGACCATTTTGAAACAATTACTACCAACAGTAAAACGTTGACCAAAATCTGTAAATATATAAATATTTGCTATTTCACGGCCCAGTATTTTTGGATCAGCTAGGCTCATCGATCGCTGTGAGTGTCAATCATGCATGCAAGATGCTAGTATTGATGTACTAATTTTTTTTTAATTTACTGTGTTTTCAAGTACTTGGGTCGTTTACGCCAGGTCTGCGAGTTCATATTTCCTGGTTTATATAGCCTGGACCAATGGCCTACTTTACTACCTAGAGTAGGCCATGCTGGACCCATATCACGTCCACAACCCACCGTACTCCCCGGGCCGATACTATGACTGCTATGCAGACGGGGAAGAAATACCAATTAAAAGTCGTTGCTTTGATCCAGTCGAGACCTCTCGATCAGATGTTAGCATAGGCTTACGACTTACACAATTCTGCGCATTGAAGTATAATACAATCTCATTGCCGTCGGCTGATAGCAAGTGTCGTATATTAGGGTCACTCAATATAGCATCACGATTATTCCAATATACATATATATTCGCAATTAATCATACATATGTAGATAGCATGAACATGTATTAACACTGAGTAGTAACAACACGACTTCCTTTTGGTTGCCTGTTTGCCACCTAGTCACCTACCGATCGCCCACGGATATAGCTCCTCGCCGGCAAACTGGTTGATAAGTTGTCGCGTCTCGAGCAGGCGTATACACGTATTGTCGCTTAGAGAGAAATACCATGATTTCATGCGTCGGAGGAACTGTCTACAACGCGGTAGCCGCATCTGTTAGCCGCGAGTGCACTTCATAACACCTGCACAAGCGACGGCTTTTCTTTTAGCGATGTGGAATTAAAACATTAAGTTAAGATTGGCGATGAAAGTGCCTACCGTACCGTCTGTTGCCCGCAGCATGCCCCCTGATTTCGATGCCATTCTTGAACCAGAGGGCTGGGTCACGTATTTCGGAAATATGAAACCTGTGGAAATTGCAATCAGGAATTTCTAAAAATCTAGAATTCTAGAAATCCCTGATTGCAATCATGCATTTTGAACACGGCGAACTGTCCACAACGTACGCCTATAGCATTATACAGTCCTACAAGTGTGGATCGCGTTGTTGCTGTCAAATAGTCTTGACGCACTATGCTAGAGTTGTCAATTCGATGTATTGATGAAGCGTATTGTCTCGTGAGTCGTGACCGTCTGGCTTGCCCGACACCAGTCCCGAATAGGCCTATAGTAGCAATTTCGTCTATCCGTTTGCCACTAAATAATGGTCCATATATGGCCTACTTCTACTTTAGAGTAGAGTAGAGTAGGCCATGGCCAAGTATGCCAATACGGCACAAAATATGATGGACGAAGCACTCCTGTGTGTGACTGCGGTGTATTTTGACTATTAAGGCATGTCAGATTACATCGCATGCTCCATATATTTATCCGAGAATTCGAATCCACATGAAATAGGCATACACTTGTAGAGATTTGTGAATACTTACCAATAACGGAGCGATCACGAAATATGCTTTTTGAAGTTCAAAAACACCGTAATCTTCAAAGGAGCATTTATCGGCCGAAGTGTTTTGTGCTGTTGATCCGTAAAGGGTAGAAAAAGCAGAACTATCGTTCATGGTAACCCAATAAAGAATAGTAGAAGTTCTATCGTTCATACTGATAAATTGACCTTTCTGTGAAAAAGGAGTGAAACTATTTGAGAGCTTTCCTACAGATATGTCATAATTCAACATAATTTCCCGAGGATGGTGAAAATATTCGTCTCTGACTGCCGGATGCATAGTAATATGATATTACCGGCCCTCTATCCTCGCTTTTATGAAACAAAATTTTCTCAACTGTCTCGCCAGACTCGGACAGAAAACTAGGTCAAAATGGATTGAAAAATATGCCACACTTAGCTCCCGACGTAGTGCCTGCCTTATGCCTATGTAGGCTAGATTGCAATAGAGTGGCGGTTGTGTCAAGAAGAAAGGTATAAATTGATGCTTGAAGGAATTATTTAAGCCTGATGCAACGACCGATAGTCGGTTATTGCTATCAGTATAATATACCTGCATGCTAGCACAAGCTGCATTCACAGAACTGAACTGATATACAGCGATTGCCTACTGCGGTTGACCTGTGGGACTATATTGTTCTGAATCGCTGTATATTTGACGATCTTCACCACCTGATACAAAGTTCTTCCAATCATAGCCAGTGCGTCTGCCCGTGATTGAAATAAATTATTGCTCAGTGCTTTTGTCAGTTTCGCGTGGTATTAAGTCCAAACTTACTCACTCAATGGTTTTGGTGCGTAATTTTACAATGTTGTTTTGAATATCAACAATGCGTGGTGTCAAATTGGTGGTGAGTCAATGTCGATGTGAATTCCATCATGATTGCTTTTTGTCAGTTGTAAGGAAAAGAGTAGGCCTATATATATATATTTACTCGGTTTTGGCTATTAACCATAGCCAAAACCGAGTTTCTGCCTTCTGAAGAGTCAGATGGTCGCAACAACGCGGCGCTAAAATGAAATGACCACGGTAGTCCTATGGCCTATTTTCATATTTGTTGTCGTAGGCCTCAGGCACACAGCAAGTCTTCCGTAAACCTTCAACACAGTAAACCTATATGAAACAGAAAATTTTGCAATTTATATTCCGATTCTCGATGGAAAAGTCGTCCGGTAGAGGCCACTGATAACTAACGTGAGCAAATTAAGATAAATCAAATGCTACCAAAGTCTTTGGGATTCTCAATTGATAACCCTTGTAAAATTTAATTGCAATGGTATATTGTATTGCGGACATAGCCTCTATAGACATAGCCTCTATAGAGGCTATGGTGCGGAGAAAAACTCATGACGACATCTCGCGGACAATTCACAATCCAGTCATGCTTAACCGATTTTATGACGTCATACGGAAACATTTAAAAACAGCTGTTAGCGATTTCGCAATCTTTCACGCTGGCTTTTGGGGTTGGCTAAACGCTGGAGCGTGGAAGCTGAACGTGCTGTCGTCACTCCTCACTCGCCTGAGATATTTTTAGCGGACAACAGGAGTCTTTGAGTATGAGAGGAAATTTAGATGTTGACATGCTTTGATGAGCGCACAGTATATACCAGAAAACAGGTAACAGTTTTCAACTGAAACCATAATCATCACTGTCAGGTAGGCGAAAGCGTAGAGCCAGCCAGACCAGAGCGTTTATGGCACCGCGTGGGTCCGCATTGATAGGCCTACCGTTTGCGGGCCGTGTGTAACTTCTCTTGCTTTCATGTTGAACAGATTAACCATACCGGTACTGTAATATATTGCATGGTAAACCGGTTTCAACTGCACTTTATCTGTTGAAGAGAATTAATACAAAAATGCCGTCAGAAGCAGCCAAACGAAGAGCAGCGAAAAAGAAAGAGGCGGGAAGAAGAAAGCCTGCTAAGAAGCAAGAAGCCAGTGATGATACTAATGGTAGGCATAGATGTTTATTGAAATCTATCCAAGCTTGTAGTCTAATCTCATCAGTAAAAGAGTAACTCCATTTTGGATTGTACATCTTGACGGTACTACTAAATTACGGGGATGGGAGCTAACACTAAAATACGGGAAAGCAGGAAGCAAACAATTCTAAAGGAAGGGCACTGCGCATCGGGAGCCAGTATGCAAATATATAATAGCTTATTTTTGGAACATGCTCCCTGTGGCCTATTCGAAATCTGTGCGGAATTATTGGTTAGCTGGTGTGGGGAAATGAGCATTCGTGCACTTCTGGTATATGCAAAATTCAACTTCTGGTCAGCAAGAATCGACATAATAACCCAATTCAGTTTACAAAGTGCCCATAGCATCGATAACCAACACGGTTGCATCGCAAAAGACACGGGAACATGACATATTTTCGTACACGGCTACTTTGGGTCACAGGAGCGACTTTTGAGGGTTATGGTACGGTGTTCCATGCGGTCCTGCCCGATTTGCATACTGGATTGGGAGAATGAGGATAGTGGGATATACTCGGACATGCTGACTGGGCGAGCGGCAGGAGGATAGGCAATATTGCTAACAACCAGCACATGATCGATTATCGCCTAAGCTGCGGGGGCTCCAGTCAAGCCCTCTGCGAAATATATATCATATCATCTGAATTTATTATCTGTCAGATATAACCTTATCAGTAACTTCTCTATGGAAGTGGAATATATAAAAAGTTACAGAGTGAGATGATACTGTAGAATAAACTGCTCAGAGGAAGCGTTGAAGGAGTCACCGGAGGCCATGGAGTTCTGACGATTCCTAATCATCAGCTGGTTGTGATTTAAACGTAGCCTATCTTCCGACCGCTTGCCCAGCATTTTCGATCATATCTCACTATTTCCGTTCTCCTATGAATTCCTGTACATTTGGTATAGGCCTACCGGCATACCGCCCACCGGTACCCTTATAGTGACGACCAAGAGAATTTGTCGAATATGAAAATTATCGGCTACTTTCTGGGTTTTAGGGTCGGTGGAACAAGTTGCAAATGGCGTTGAAAAGCTCTCTATAAGTTCACGTTCCTGTACCGGAGTCTTAGCATCACATTCTCTCTCGACTGATCTTCATATCCACAATTTCTCATGCACTTTTCACGGCCAAGTATGTATATTTCATCTTATTGCTTATCCATTCTGTTGATGCAATAGGTCGGTCTACTTTTGCCATTTCAGGTTCTCTGGGAAGACACCAATTTAGAGTTAAATTCTGGAAATAGATATGGATTAATTGGATTGAATGGATGTGGTGAGTTTGAGTTTATGTTGTTCTTGCGTTTCTCAATTGAAGAGTGTATCAGAGCCGATGGTGGACGATCAATAGATATTGTAAATAAGATCACCACAGATTTAGCGTCCAGCTTTAGTTTATTGAGAATTATAACATTCACAAGGTTTTGAAGTTCCGCTCCTTCATCAGATGAAGATGGAATTGAATTCTCAGGGGTTGTCTGTGGCACCTCCAAGGCTGGGGAAGAGCATTTCGATTTGAATACTTTGATCTAACTGGATGTCGACTCTTTGACTGACTTGCCCTTTCCAAATCACAAGTTACCATTATTAATAAGACCTAGGTGATACCCAGGGCCATCTACAAAGCATCACATATGGTTGTATCTCATTTGTAGGAAAAGAAAAGACGCTGTTTATTTTATCCTTTTTTGATTTTTGCTACATTTACACAGACTCACATGATATAATTATACACACAGTACTGGTGCATATGCATATCATGCAAACATGATGTGTTTAATGCATGCAGGACAAGGAGGCACCGAAGAAGTCGGTAGGCTGTTGAGTATTGATGTCAAGTGCCAGTGTGCCACCCTTCCGAATTATCTTCAATGAGCTGACCGTCTTTGGCATGATGTGCTATTGGGATTTAAACCTACAGGACCTGTCGGTTTCGTAGACCATTACACCATGAAGCCAGTACGGTACAACAAGCGTCCTCTAAAATCCAGCTAGACTGTGCCTTGAAATTTCTGTTAAAGATAATATTTTTGTTGTTGGTACTCAACAGGAAAGAGCACGTTGCTGCGTTCTTTGGGATACCGTGATGTACCTATTCCGGACCATATAGACGTTTTTATGCTAGACAGAGAAATGGATGCGAGTGATAAGACTCCACTTGAAACCGTCATGGAAGTTGATGAAGAGCGAAGTCGACTTGAAAAGGAAGCAGAACGCTTGAGTCATGAAGATCGTAAGTGAATAGTTTGATGTATTGTCCATCTTTTTATCCTTACTCATACAAAATTACAAATGGTGCAAACGAGGAGTCGGTTCCAATTTGAATGATTGCGTTTGACACTAGTTAGGTGCCGAGGTTCAAGTCTGACTAAACTTTACAGTATTGATGAGGTCATAGAAACTAATCCTATTTATATGTGCATTGTGCACACATAGTAAGTGTCACGTGCTAGAGGCTGTAGTCAGTTGTCAGTGCCCTACTAATCCGACTTGTGTCGTGTTCACCTTTAGCTGTGTTACTGCAAATGATCTGTACCTCTACTGAACAAAGATATAGCTTGTCTGAAAACATTACTTGCACAGCATGCTTATCATAAGCTAAGATTAGGAACATTGGCGCAGGTGCAACGTTTCCAGGCATGAAGGTAGCGGTTGTTCGATCCGAACGCAAACCAAGCGAATTTGACAAAGTTTGTTCCCGAGTTGAGCTCGTACCATCACCATCCCTACTCAATACTTGTATATTCAAACAATTACCACTTAATTTGAACATATTGAAGAATATATATAATGGAGGTGATGGCAGATGATCAATAGGTATCGTAAAGAAGATCACCACAGATTTAATGTCCAGCCTTAGTTTATTGAGAATTTAAACATTCACAAGCTTTCGGAGCTCTGCTTCCTCTTGATGATATATAATTTGAACAGTCACTGATATTACAGTGTGCCATGCATTGTGTGCACTGTGTCACTCGATTCGTGTTTATTTCAGCTGAAAGTGTACATCTGTTTCAAATCTACGAAAGACTTGAAGAAATAGGAGCGGATTTTGCTGAAGTACGTGCTTCGCGAATTCTGCACGGTCTGGGATTCACTGCACAAATGCAGCAGAAAAAGTTGTCGGATTTTTCTGGAGGTTGGAGAATGAGAGTTGCGCTCGCAAGGTCAGTCAATAGTTTTGTTTCTGCACTGGGATGCATACAAGCTGTATTATAACTTCCTTCTTTCTCCCTCCCTTCCATTACTGGGTGACCACCTCACAATGGACTATTAAAACTTAACCACTTGTTCAGAATGTGGTGTTTTTTGTGATTCTCTCTTTTGATGGTGTCACTGTGATAAGAGATAATTTCGTTTTACCCATGACCTTAGACCTACATCAGCCAAATGTACACAGGAGGTCTACAGATTTGAAGGGTCAGGGACTTGCTGGATTGGCTGGGTTTGGGGGAGCTGAAAAATGGGCTTGAAACTGAGAAAATTTTCAAACAATACAGTAGGTGGCGCCATGGATCTCGATTCGAAAGCAAATCGTTCGGAATCTTTCATGATTTTAATCAATTCGAAAGCAATCTTTTATGATTCCGAATATTCGACTCGAAATGCTTACCCCTAACTGGGAGTATGGCAAAGTACTTTTCCATGCTTATTTTCTTATCTTAGCTTTGACACCCATGGTTGACAAGTCTCGATACACCAACAATGAGCATGCTGAAACGACAGGTTGCCTGTTGATTCAATCAACTCACTGCTTGACAGCGTTAGTATCATGCTCAAACTTATTATTATATTACCTAATTTCAGGGCTCTATTTGTGAAACCGTATGTTCTATTATTGGATGAGCCGACGAATCACCTAGATCTGGATGCTTGTGTCTGGCTTGAAGAGGAACTGAAAACGTCAGTGATTTTTTTTTAATTATTTTATTTGTATATATATTGCTAGCGGTAGCCTACCTACCCAGGAGATGGAACCTATTTATTATTACAGTACGATTTTCTTTCTGAAAAATAGTGGTGCCGGTGGCGGACGATCCAAATAGTAATATATATCTATCTAATAAGTCACACACAGATTTAACGTCTAGTCCAGTTTATTGGAATATACTGTACTTCACAAGCTTTCGTAGCTCCGCTCCTTCATCATCAACTGTTTGTGCATTCCATTTCAAAAAGAGCCTCTGGAATTTTGTTCACTAGTTCTGGATAAATATAAACCAGTGAATGACTGGAATGTACAAGCTGTTATTTTTCAATCGCTTCCGCTTCCCCTTCCCCTTCCACCAATTAACTAACACGATCATGGCCCCTCACGACTAGAATATACACCGCTACCTAATTATCATATGCATCAAGTGTCATTTTCGCATTTTTGATTGATTGCATTGACAAGTATCAGACTACTGAGGGTACTGATGTATTGAGGGAGGGCTCGTATGGCTGCCAGCCTGGCTTATTTCAAACCATTTTATGAGAATTTGTAAAGTGTACGCTTTACTCTGTGCGGAAGTGGTGTGGAAGTTTCGTTCTTCTGTTTCCATGGAAAAGGGGCAGTTTCAGCAGCTTCCGTATCCATAATCCACATCCCTGATGAATGAACGACTTAGACTGCATTATTATTAAGTTGACATAACAAATAGGTGATAAAGGGTGGGCTCGTAGTAGGTATGCGTGTAAGCCTGTTTTTCTGTTTCATCGCAGGTTCAAGCATATTCTTGTACTAATTTCACATTCTCAAGATTTTCTGAACGGAGTTTGCACAAACATCATACACATGTCAGAAAAGAAACTACAGTATTTTACGGTAAGTTTTTGTGGTGATTCTCTCTTCGGAACATGCATGTACGATACATGCACTTATGGTTTGTGCACATTTGAAAATGCCAACCAACACACCCCTTGTCTTGCATAGGCTATTTATTTGTCCAATGAGTGAATCTTGCTCCGTGTTATGCATGAGACGACTGTTGGCAAATTTGGTGCATAAACATCAAGAATCTAAAGCATGATGTTTGGCTAATAATTTTTTTGCAGGGTGATTATGACCAATTTGTGAGAACCAGATCAGAATTGATGGAAAACCAAATGAAAAGATACAAATGGGAACAGGATCAAATATCACATATGAAGGTGTGTACTTGAGAATTGTATTCCTATAAACTGGACAGGATATTAATTCTGCCACAACTAATTTTATCTATTACTGTTTGGATTGTCTGCCATCGGCTCCACTATATTTCGTATTACGGATTTGACCATTCTGTAATGTTTCCTATTCTTTATGTAGGACTACATTGCAAGATTCGGTCACGGCAGTGCTAAGCTTGCACGGCAAGCTCAAAGCAAGGAAAAGACTTTAGCGAAAATGGTCGAAAAAGGTGTGTGATACTGACATTTTGGCTTTTATATTGCTGAATTATATTTTACATTGTTTTGTTGTAGGTTTGACTGCAAAAGTTGTGTCAGAGAGCAGTATTAGTTTTAATTTCCCAGAATGCGGGAAGTTAGCACCTCCTGTACTTATGATTCAAAATGTCAGCTTCAGATATAACAGCACTTCGGTAAGTGTGAAATTTTTCTTTCATAATAGACCCATTTGCAAATTCTTCACATGTAAAGCTAGTGAAATATGAAGATTGTATCATAAAATCCTTGATCTAATTACTCATTATTGGTTAATGTTCATGCGTCATATGAGATTTCTTTCAGCCACTAATTTATAAAGACCTCGAATTTGGTATCGATTTGGATACAAGGCTAGCTCTTGTCGGCCCAAACGGTGCAGGGAAGTCGACTCTACTCAAGCTCATTGCAGGAGAGGTATGGAGATTACTTTCCCGTCATTCATAAATTTGTGATTGACAGAATAAGTCAACTGATGAAGGAGCGGAGCTCCGATGGCTTGTGAATTAACTGGACTGAATGTTAAAATCTCTGGTGAATTGTTCTATGTGTTACTATTCGGATCGTCTGTCTTCAGCCCCACTATTTTTCATACTATAATTCCAGTCGTCCCTTCACTAGTGGGGCATCATGCCTAGTGTGGCCTAGTGTGATGCAGATATGCAAACCGCATACCATATCATCCATTCTTTTTCTTGCACCATGTATAGACCAACCAATGGAGTGACTTGTGTGAAAAACCTGGATGAGGCCACTAAACAGGGGCTGCTGACCTGCTGTATTGCTGCCCTGATCTCTATTATCTAGTCCGAAGAAATAACAAAAAATGCCAAATGAAAGAAGATTCATGATGGCGCAGTGTGATCTATTGGCCAACCGTAAAGAAGATTCACCACAGATTTAACGTTCAGCCTTCGGTGTCATATTACCTAATAAGCTCAGGTTGGACGAATCTGTGGTGAATCTTCTTTACGATACCTATATTCTTTGCTATTGGCTAATGAAGTTATCATTTCTGACCTTTCTTCCTGTGACAGCTTGTTCCAAGTGATGGACTCATCAGAAGACATAGCCATCTGAAAATAGCTCGCTATCATCAGGTAACGAGATA
Organism: Botrylloides violaceus; assembly: GCA_030412335.1. Classification (NCBI taxonomy): domain Eukaryota; kingdom Metazoa; phylum Chordata; class Ascidiacea; order Stolidobranchia; family Styelidae; genus Botrylloides; species Botrylloides violaceus. The sequence goes on along the minus strand of JASFYC010000660.1, from coordinate 12,957 downwards.
TTATACCATTGCTATGCACTGCTAATCCGATGGAATCTCTTATCGGTTGTTGTATTCCCAGCATCTTACTGACCAACTGGATCTGGACCTTTCCCCGTTGGAATATATGATGAAATGCTATCCTGATATCAAAGAATACGAGCAGATGAGAAGGATCATCGGACGATATGGATTGACGGGAAAACAACAAGTGAGTTATCTTATGCGTGTCCAAGGAGCGGAGCTGCGAAAGCTTGTGATTGTTTTAATTCTCGACAAACCGAGGCCGGACGTTAAATTTGTGGTAATCTTCTTTACGATAACTTTTGGACAATAAGATGTGCACTCGCACAGGCTAAAATTTTGTGAAAATTTGAATTTGGGTTCGCATTACCAGCATCAGCACATATTTCTATTTACGGTATCGTAACAAAGATTCACCACAGATTTAACGTCCAGCCTTGGTCTATTGATTGTCTGCCATTCGCTCCGTCATATTCTTCAATTTACCATATCAATTCATTAATATTTCGCATTTGTGCGTGTGACATGCATAGAGTTAAATGTGAGGAAAGCAACGACTATAGAAATCTGTGGCATGATGGGAAAATGCCACAGACGGACACACAGAGTACAACTTTTGAATTGAGTAGGGCCTAATGGAAGCAAATGACAATTGTATAAAACTTCCAAAAATGCAGAAGTGTGGCATAGGCCTACTAATGTGCAAAGCTCTAGTAAGCAATTTATGGACTAGGGAGAACCTATACGCCTCTGTAAGCCTTGCCAATAGCTAATCCTAGTTATGCCAGTGTGAGCATTGGCTGCTGTGCCGTTAACATTTCTTGAGTAGGTGCTTCTGCTTCTTGCAGTTGGATAGCGTTTGGTGAAGCCCGTGGTATATATTTATCAATAGATTATCCAATTAAAGCTTCTTGTGGTGTAGATTTCAATAGACTTGTAAATTGTATTTGCAGAAGATCACCCAACTCAATTTTATATATTATTTGTGTAGCGTAATAGTCTGTTTAGGGAGCACTAACATGTCTATTCACTTTTCTCACTTAGATATGCCCTATTAGCAAATTATCTGATGGGCAAAAATGTCGTGTTGTTTTTGCCTGGTTGTCATGGCAAAACCCTCATCTTCTCTTGCTGGACGAACCTACGAATCATCTCGATATCGAAACGATCGATGCACTCGGCGATGCCATAGTGGAATTTAATGGAGGCATGATACTGGTGTCTCATGACTTCAGATTGATAAGTCAGGTGGGCCGATTACTGAAACACCACGTTTATATCTGTTAAATAGCAAATGGGGATGGGGTTAATTAATAAGCGAAATTGTAATGATAATTTAATTGAATGGTGGGAATATAATATACAATGTGGTTTAGGTGTGATTCCTTAGCGGGACATTTTGATTGTGTCCATTTCCTTCCATCTGCTTGACCTGCCTTAGACCACAGCATTTGGCTCTAACCTGGTCTTTTGGTCTAACACATGTCATTATTATAAGAATCGCACCTGAATTTCCCACGTGTCTCACTTCAAGTTAGTAGTAAGGTTGCCGGAGCCGTGCTTGTAGGCAAAGGTCTCGTTCATTTTTCGAGCACAAAAATATATCTTACAGGTAGCCAAGGATATTTGGATTTGTGAAAACAGGACAGTGACACCGTGGACTAAAGGAATCATTGCGTACAAAGAATCTTTGAAACGTAGAGTGATGAAGGAAGATAAGGACTTGTCTAAGTGAGGCTATATATTTTTTCTAGTGACCAGGCCTGTTTTTATAAAGTAGGCCTTTATTGCCCTATATGAAGAGCATAGTGGTGAGGTGGAGTGGAAATTACTAGTACAAGCACTCACATGAAGCTGTTGTTAGGTGATTTTGTCCGATAGCTGAGCTCGTTTATCTCACTATTCAAAGTTTGCTAGTGTTGCGTCGTTGGTAAGAGGAATCCGGGTTTACTGAAGCAACCGTCCGTAAAAGGTCCCTGGTCCTTGGGTGAATAGAATTAATAATCACCGAAAGACTGCGTTCGTGTATAAACACTAAACGGTTGTTGCAGTCAAGGCTTTGGAGCTGGCAAATTTTGGTGCCTTTTTTGCCGTATTCAGAGCAAGGCCTATTCAAAGAAATGTTGCTATGAATTGCCACCATTAATTTGTGCCTACTGGCCTTGCGGTGTAATGACAGGTTGTCAGTCACAGAACTGGTAGGCCTGGGGTTGAAATCCAGAAACTGCATTTAACCATGTCCTACAGTCAGTTGTTGTATCCCTTGGTTGACAAAACTTTCGAAGTTTTGATCTGTCATCAGGTTAAACTGGAATTCATTATAACAGCCAAATGGTGCATGGACTAAATGTGACCCTCATGCGGGGGAGTAGTTTGTGTCGTAAAAAACGTTGAACTGTTTTTGAAGTAATGTCGATATTTAGGGGCAGAAGCGCTGACCATGTTGGTGATTCTAAGAAGGAAGCATCTGCTGCAAAGAAGCCGGAGGCAAAGAAGAACCATATAGTGGGGATTTTTCCAGCAAAAAAGCAACCCCCGACAAAAGCACGACCGCTTGCTAACGGAAACGAAGAGATCGATTTTTGGGATCCAAAATGATATTCTGTTGCATATTTTGTACATCTCATGCAGAATAGAACATTTGCTCACTATTAAATTCAGAAATCTGTTGCGTGTTAATTTTGAAAGCTCCGGATCAGTGCTACTTGATTCTTCACTGTTCGGTTATTCCTCTGTCTAACTACCCAATCGGAGAGTAAGTAACCCGATGCATAGAAGCTCGGCAGATGACTATTGCGTTTGTGTCCAGGTGTGGTTGTATTGTGAGGATTCAGAACTTTCTATTTAGCATAGTGTCAATATGCTTGGTCGCGCCGCGCCTCTTAGGGTTGTTTGAAACCTCAAAGCATAAGTGGAATGATGGTGACGGTCAGTTGATTTCTCGCGCTGGTCATTCGGTTGTACGCTTGTATAGGTCGTGTAGAAACCTATGAGTACTTGTCCCTTGCCGGGGATAGATCAGCTTTTGTCCACAAATTATGGTTTATTGGCGGCAACATGATCACATCTCGATAGCTTAGCGAGGTCCCTAATGACGCAAAAATTCGCTTGCGCCAGTTTTTGCTAACACCATGCGCGTTCTCACGGAATACGGAGTTCTACAGACCACTCGCTAATATAATTTCCGTTGAACGTCGTATCATGGTGGCCTATTCGCAGTGAGGATTTCAACGGAAGGGCAGCGCATTCGTCAAAATCCCTTGGAAAATCTTTGTAACATCGAGCTCATTGCAGAATATAGATTACCAAAACCTGCAATATTGGCCCTAGGGACCCTTTTGAGTGCAATTCATCCTGTCAGAATGTTCTAGTTCAAATAAGCCAAGAAGAGCGCTTAGCTTGAGTCGGTCGTCTTTCAGATATCTACGAGCAAAAGACAAATGTTCTGCTGCTTCAAGGACATGGCACATTTCTTCCATAGGCAATCTCAGTTTCAGAATCATATGAATGATATATCTAGGCCTATACACACTACTAGTGCACGATATGTGAATATACAGGCCGGACAAAGAGGCACCGAAGGAGTCGGGAGGCTATACTCAATGCGCTGCCGTCTAGCGAGGAAGCTACGGATACCGATTTTTAACATATTTGGAAGGCTATGATGCAGTCCCGGGAATCGAACTCGATGCCTACCGGGATTCGTGGCCTATAGGCCTACTTCCTAATCACCATGCCTATACCATTACACCACCAGCATAAACTGGTTTCTCCGGTCTCCCAAAAATCCTTTTTAATTCAATTTTCTCGTACAGGCTTACTTCGCTTTTTTAGTTTACTCTGGTTTGCGTCGCTAAACCACATAGGCCTATTGGTGAATCAGTGGCCTACCGGGCACGCGGGCAGGATGTACCGAATACCTCTCAGCCGAAGACAGTGCCTATTGGTTCTGTCAAAATGAATACCTCTGTTAGGTTAGTGATCTATACTCTATGCCTCTGGCGTTTGTATCTCTGTGTTTCTATACCTTGCTTAAACCATAGAGAACTAACTAGTCCTATGCTTTCACCACACAAAGTAGTTTTTACGCATGGGTGATTTGGTGGTATCAATGCAGGGAAGTCCCTATGCTTACCGGTGTTCGTATTGATATAGAGCAGGGACGTCTCTATAGTATTGATATAGATAAGTAGATAATTAACCTACGTAGGTTAGTTATGTATAGTGTTTGCTCATGGTTTGCTGATTGCCGCTGTATAGTCATTCTGTTGCGGTGATTTCTATTCGCTGTGGCAACTGTCCGCATGTTGCGATCCCGATTCCAATGTATACGGCTACGGTAATTTAGACCTACATATATATATGTAATGTAGGCCTATTTTAACAGTACCCGCTCCTGTGACAATTATCAAGAAATTTTGAGGGATAAGTAAGATGACATCTTGACAATAGGCTAGCTAAATCCATCTCTGTCATATAATCATTGGTGCAACATGCAGGTAATGGTTTAATTTGTAGCCTAGCCCTATAGCTGAGGACAATTAAATATTGAAATAACTAGGCATAATCATCGCTTCTCATTATAATATAAAGCTGCAGACCTGCAGTTCCTGTGGGTAAAGCAACTAAACTCCATGCCTAACAGGTCACGGTCTATGCACTACTGACTTCCTTCCTAGACTTCCTAGTCAGTTGTCAAATTGATTTTCAGATATTCTACTTTATCTCCACTGAAAATCAAGATATAAGGCTTTTCTTATTCATAGATATTGAGCATTTCCAACCAATCTCATATCTTTCCAATGCATTTTTCGGCAAAATTTTCACGGGAGCATTATGTCACTAACCATTGTTGACGCGTCTCTGGATTGTTTTATGTAGGCAAAAATCCGTGTTCCCTTGCTAGGTCTCTGACTGTAACTTTTAACGTATTTAATAATGGAGAAAATAGTGGAAATCAGCAAGAGCGACCATGCGTTGGATCTTCTTGCAAAATTTAATGAGTAAGTCTGCAGCACTGCAACTTTGATAAAATTTTGTCAATTCTCGTATCAGATGATTCTACCTAAATTATCTCTGTCAATACCTAAAGGATGATGGCGGAAAAATATCAGGTTATAGCACGGTTAATAATGACATACCCTGTAACTAACTTGTAGTGCGTGACGGAAGGAGCAAACAGTATCCTGGTAATTTGTGTCAAATATCTAGCACAGCCTGGTGTTAAGTACCAGTAATTATAATTTTGTGTAATCCGCTGGAACTGTCTGGCCATACAAACCATCACCTCTGTAGCATGTGACGTAGCAATTGATGCTGCCTAATAGTCTCTGATAATAAATTTAACTAGCAAACAAAGATACATGCAAATAATTTTTGATAATTTCAGATTCAGGAAGACTAACAAACATTGTGACTTCATTATTCGTGTCGGAGATAAAGAAATGCGTGTGCACAAATTTGTGGTTTCTGCCAGCTCTGAATATTTTGAAGCAATGCTGAGTCATGAAGTAAGCATATGTTTGGCTCTTTCAGTTTTGCTGATCATATCTCCGACATTCTGTATTTGATCAGGACTGAAATTGATAGCACTGTAGAGCAACACATTGCATGTGATATCTCACTATTTTCGTGTTACGGACCAATAGTTTTTTCATGACGTAAGGGATGACATTTATCGTGCCACAGTGAAATTTTTCCGTCATGTTTCACATATGTACATGACAAACCAGCACGGAGTAGTGTATTTCGAGATTTGTTTTGACGTGGCACATCGACGAAAAGTTGTGGAATTTCTATGTGACGCATGTCGTGAGCAACATGATCATATCATCTTTTCCCAACCTGGTATTTTCCAAGTCCTAATCCCATCAGTAGCCACTCTATAGAATGGATAGGATCTAAAATTATCATCTCAAAGAGCTACATCTCTAGGCTGTAGCCTAACTTCATTGCAATCGGTAACTCCCGTAATGTAAAGAATTCTCTGGCCTAATCGAAAGGCATCGCTGTGGGTGTGACTGAGATCACCAAAGTCGACAGCGGTACAGGCATCAATAATCTACCTCTGCAAGATGGCTTCATTTCCCACAGGATTATGGAGTTGTGCATACCCAAATCACATGTTAGTTTGTATCCCTACCAGGTGTGGTGTATCCCTTTTCTTCCTAGATAATATCAGTATCAGAATGGAAATCGTATCATTGCCGATAGTCCTCTTCACTTTTGGTCTTTTACCTTTTTAGACAGTTGAGAGTAAAAGTGGAGTAGTTGAAATGAAGGAAGTAGATCCCGACTGTGTTGAAAAATGCGTTGACTTCATATACACGGGAGAGGCGTCTGTTTCTGATGAAATGCAGAGAGATTTGATGCATGTTGCTCATATGATGAGATTGGAACGTAAGATAGATAATGAGGAACAGAATTTTATTTACGTTATCCAGACCATAACGTACTTTCTCACATTGTGCATGTCACTTCAATAAGAGAAACTTCTCAGTCATGGCCAGTCCAAAGCTTGGGCGAATGCGACCAGAAGGGCATCCTTGCCTAATCATGAGCATTCCTATGGCCACCCACAGATGAAACATGGTCGAATGGCAAGAAAATAGATTGTCCACCATAGCCCTGTTGGTTTCCCTGCAATTCTGAATAGTCTGAGTGGGCGATTTCAGAGATGCTCTGTGGCTGCCCTGACATATAGTCCGTAGAAAAGAAAGCCAGCTGAAAGAAGAGATGCAACGATGTGATGATATTTTTCTTAGGGCTTTACAATGGAGTTGCTTCTTTCTTGGAAAAGAAACTTGATATCTCATCCTTTTACTCTACAAGAGAAATTGCCAAACTTTATGGTTGCGAGAATCTTCTGAAAACGTGCAATGAGTATGCAACCAATAATTTTCGAGCTATCGCGAAATTGGATGACTTCAAACAGTTGGAAGTTGATTATGTGAAACTTCTGTTGTCTTCAGATCAATTCAAGGTAATTATTCTGCTTCACATTTTTAATAACTCACAAGCCTCAGACAAGAGTTTTCGTAATATATATCATGTTCCTAAATTATCTTTTATGACGATTGTTTTCAACCTTTTTCATGTGACAGACTGACAGTCTATGTTTCCATGTGCCGTCGTGAATCAGAAGTATATACTCGTAATTAGTGATACCATTTTGATATAGCTTTTCGCATGCCTATATAAATGCCAATCATATAGCAAATGTATTCACTCAAAATCCCGAATACTAAGCTGCCTTGAATTAGTACTATGACTTTCTCATTATCCTGGCCCCCACAGACGAACAGAGTACCACCTCCGCCTATGAAAAATGAAAACGAGGTGCGATAAAGCCTGGTGAGATCAAATAACAGTAGCACAGAAGTACCATAAAAAGTAGCGAAATGGCTGAATGTCCAATTATGTAAAGTAAGTAGTTTAACAAAAGATCCACTACTTTTATGCAAAATGGAAATATTCAGCTGATCTGTAGATACAATGTCGGTGGCCGATGACAAAATAATGATGAAAGACATACTATTTCGGTTAAATTGCTAAAGCAAAATATTCCTGCTAATGCACAGCCTCTTCTTTTTTCCCCGAGAGGCATCATCGGCCATTTGAGAAACACAACTTCTTTATTGTACTGTACTTAAACTCATTATCTCTATCACAGGAAAGTGATGCCATCAAATGCAAAGCTCTCATGCTGTGGATCAACTATGAGTCCAGTCGTGCCGCTTCACTTTTTGATTTAATGAAGGCGGTGGATTTCAGGAAGATATCAATGCCATATCGGAGATTTCTGATTGAGAATGAGGCAGGTTACTTTTTCCAATCAAACCGTCATCCATTGAACTGACAAACAACAGAGTCTTCCATAAAATACACATTCTTTCAGGGCCTAATGGTATGGTGTTCCACTACAAATTGATTTGTCGTGGTTTTCAGTTTTGACTGTCATGGGTGCCAGAAAAAGGGGGCAAGGAAACAATCGCTTTGCAGCCCATGAAATTCTGTTAAGGGAGGGGAGTCAAGGAAAATTTAAATGCATATATTTCGCAACCTGGGATGAAGTAGGTGTATCCCTTAATGTGAATTGATGTGGTCCAATTATTGAAATTTTCTTGCCTTTGGCAATAATGCTTTCATGTTGTAGGCATGTGCCGAATCATTTAGCTCTCCAACTAATGAGACGTGGGCGTAGTCATGGCCGATCGCTTACATCATGGGTCGGCAACCAGCGGCCTACGAAGATATTTTTAATAAATCAAAGCTACCTTACCAGAGATTCTGGCATACGTATACTAATGAAAAAAAAATTACTCCTGACAATTTCGTTGACCCTATGAGGGCCACCAATTCATTCAAAGCGGTTTACTAAATGGCGGGCCAATAACAAAAAAACCCCTGTTTGACGGTTGAGGTGGGATTGCAAAAAATGATTATTGATGTTGCACATGTTTTTTGGAGTTCACTTATTAAAATATGACCAAGATGCGTATTGTGTAATATTCAGATGAAAATAGATCTAGCACAAACACTTCGAATATTGTTTCCGTAAACATGCTGTGGCAATGTCCACAGACATTTCAATCAAGATCAACCTCTTTTTGAACAGGTGGAAAGACATTTATGCCGTCATAAATCGTAACATTGACTAGTAAAGTGCCCTTTTTCTCTGATGTGTGCCCCCGTGTGAAAGTGTTTTCATGAATGTTAATAAAATGGTATTTCTTAGCTTTCCTGCTGAATGGTTAGCACGTTGGGGTAGTACGGAGTTTGGGCCACTTCACTAGCCTACCAGCTCTTCCCTTCACTTTGTCTGTTTGTCTGTCCTAAAGATATATACAGATCATGCAAGACACATGATATGTGTTATGTGGTGCAAGTAGTTTGTATGCGTGTATTGTTATGTTGCTAGTCTCTGTAGATGCAGAAAAAATCATAATAACAGAATAAAATATGGTCCTTTTATTTTCCTTTTCAGCCAGCTATTTCAAATTCAACTGATTGTTTGAAACATGTCATGAAGTCTTTGTTTGATGACAGCAACACAAAATCTCGTGATCTGACCATGATACCACCAGGTAAATGCTGCCATATCCGTTTCATCTTTTAAATCAGTAAACAAAATCGTTCTAGGAATCATTGTGTTTGACAGCGGTTCTGCAAGATTAAAGCACTTCGATTTGGTGGAAAGAACTTGGACTAACATGCAGGTGATAATCGTTTTGGTGTGGTTTCATTTCTGACCATCATACTCTACTTTGAAAGATAAATGCTTGAATGGACAGAATGTGAGACAAGTTCTTGGTTTTGCATGTTAAGCATGGCATGGCTTATTGCTGCTTGTAAGGTTATCGTGAACATGACATTGTCGATAGCGCTGTACCAAATCACTTATTTTATCGATTCTGGCTTAAACCAAATATTCGGCCACAGCTCTCAGAATTGGCCAAATCAAAATACTCCCCAATATTGTGCCAACTCGTACTTCGAACGGTTTGGCAGAGACAGCTTAGGTCAAGTGAGTAGAATTTGAGTGAGCATTATAGCCATTTCATTTTTTATTTTTTCAGAGCAACTAGTTGTGCGCTCCTATTAATTTGTTAATTTTTCTGAAGTGGGTTATGCAGGATGGTAATGGTTGTACAACCTGTGCAGAGCCAAAAAAGGCTGTCCCTTGAAGGGCACTGCTGCCGTCACAAAGAACTGTTCTGTGACAAGCGGACAGCAGACTGTTTTAACAAATTTTACACATATCTCGGGTTATTTATTAATAGGAGATTCGGCCGATACCTAATGTTCAGCATGTTCTCAAAATTTGTCTACTTAATATTCGGTATAACCCCTTATTTTCAATACACAAAGACTAGATCACAGTGGAATGTAGAGGTTGAATAGAGCATTGTTGCTGCGTTGAAGTCGTCCCCGATGATATGAACGATGATGCAGTCTGTAGAATCCCCATTCATCGTTTAGAGAAATCATCAAACAAATACCAACCTTAACTGTTGTAGTGTCAGTAGGGCATGACTTCTGCCAACTGGAGTACCCACCTACCTATATATTTTACTGTTCCGTTTTTCAGATAAGCCATCATCACATTTTGATGGCTGACCCCATAAACTGTTTATGTCATTCACATAGACGTTACCATGTCATTCTCAAAGCCAGTCACGTTGACAAATTTGTTGCGTTTATCATGTGACTCGATACTAGAAGGATAGGCCAACTAAATTAGTTGTTGTGATATTCCAGGTGATGCATCATACCATGATGGATCAACAATTATCTGTTATTGTTGAGAAAGAATACATGTATGTCTTTACTGGAAATCGCATGATGTACCGGCTGAATTTCACCGAACCTGATGCCAAATGGGAGTATTTGGGAGCTCCGGCTGTAAAATGGAACGCTACTGTGATATTAAATGGTGACATATGTGACATCGTATGTTTGAAAACTTTCTGATAATTGATAAATCATTTAATATTTCCAGGAATGGTATATTCAACTGAATATTATTATTATAGCAAGAAAATTGCGTGCTATAACACATGGAATAATAATTGGACATTCATTGCCGACAGATCAGTTTCAATTATTGCATCTGCCATTGCAGTTTTCCAGGGTATGTATTTGACTTTAGTGAATTATGGGTAGGCCTACAGCTACAAGAATGTGATCCAAGTACTGGTATATATATAGGCCTATATATATATATATCTTTATATTGATGGTTCCTGAATATCTTATTGTGGAAACGTCGTCATCGCCATCCTTATAATGAATGATTTATCCATATTCTTTAGCATCTAAAGTGGCTTCGGAAGCTTGTGAATTAAGTTTCACAATAATGGAGGCAGGGATTTGTTCATGGCCCCTACTTTTTGTGCATTCTATTAATATTCCGCCATCTACTCCACTGTTATTCTTCGATATGGTTAAAACAACCGGCTTGCATGACAGGCTCTTGTTTATCGGTAAATTTTAATCATAAATCCTGGGACTTGAGACACCGAGTATAATTAATTAATATAAAAGTCATTTGTGTCTCACGGTACCGTACCCACCCAATTTTTATTTATGTCTTCCAGAGAGTATCTATCTAATTGGTGGACGAAACAATGCTAATCAGACTGTGGTGTCAGTAGAAATATATCATCCTACCACAACTACCTGGTCAAATGGTCCAAACTTGACTCAAGCAAGAAACGGTGCTTCTGCTGTCGTTTGGAATGAGGCGATCTATGTTTTCGGTACAGTTGTATATTGGAAAAAGAGAATGCCCATTTGACCAGCATCGCAATGCCTGTTGGCACGATTTAAGTAACCCCGAAACATCACATGCTCACAAACTATTGATTGTTCTTATGCATTTTGATGCTGGATTGGGTTTCAAGGTTTCATGATATCAATTAAAGAAGATTCACCACAGATCCAATAGTGTGTGGTGAATGTTCTTTATTATATCTATTGATCGTCGTCGTCCTCCGGTACCACTATATTTCGTGATATAAAGGTAATTAATCAGTTAGTATATCCCAACCCATTTCGTCAGAATGGCACCTAAGTCCTAACCAAATTACTCATGAAAAGAAACTATTTATTTTTGCTGAATGTACACGGACTCACACTTGGTATATACAAACATACACACACGCACCACTGGTGAATATGCATTTCATGCGAGTATGATGTGCACATCAAGGCTGGCCAAGGAACTGGAAGGCTATCGAATTGGCGCACCACCATCACAATAACACCATCGTCACAATAAAATGGTCGCTAAAGCTCCGGGGAGGTGGGAGTATATATATGAGCTCGTCCCTATCAGAACTACCCTCTACCTTAACCTTATCAGTGGCTCCTGTATCGAAAGGGTAGGGTCATGGCTTACTTAATTTACTGTTACGATTTGCGATAATAGTTTAATTGATGGTATTTACATAATAGGCTACGCTGGGCCTAGTGGGCAACTATATTTCGTGTTCCTAGTTACATTAATTTACTATTTCTTCTGTCACAGATCTCAAATAAATGGTTTCATATTGCTAACTTAATTTGGCATTTTTTTCGCCACCTTCTACACGATTCCAAATTCCAATTTAATATTATTCTCTCAAGTGAACTCTCTGTTACAGGTGGCTATTGCAATGATATGTACTACAATACCGGTACCTATTTACAAAGTGTAGAAATTCTTCATCACAACGCAACTTCGTGGCTTATTACTACCTTGGATAACTTCAAACGCCAAAATTTCTCATGTTATGCTTTTGAAGGAAAAATCTTTTTGGTCGGGAACAACAACAGGTACGCTGCACAAGGTCTATTCATTGATATTTATTTGAAACAGGGATGGTACGAGCCTGTACACTGCTCAATACGAACCGGGGACAGACTTCGCTTAATTCGTTCGGTTCGTGTTGGTATCTAACCCTCCTAATGTTCACGCCTGGAACTTTTGCACCACATGAAGAAACGTTTAGCTTATGATGAACGTTATGTACGAGTAATGCTTTCGGGCAAGCTATCTTTCATCAATAGAGTGTTATATCATAGCTGGTGATACCATCATGATGAATTGTGAGCATGCCAACCCTGTATATATAGCACGTACGACTGATTAAGTGTGTACACATAAACAATGCTTCATCTTGTGATGTCATCAGCTAGGACTTATGGTTCGGTATTCAATTTGCATCAGACCTTAGCATTTGTCGGAATACTATCCTAGTATCGCTTCATACCGTCCTAATTTGGAACAACATATTTTCTGCAATACTGTTCACTGTTTTTACAGCAATTTTAAGACCATCGATGAGTATGATCCAAATACTCAACAGCTGCAAACCGTTGCATTCATGGATGACAAGTCTATGAGAATGTTCTCCTCAGCATTTGTCATGATTTGATGCTTATCAGTGCTTAGATTAGAAATATTGTGAA
>JASFYC010000657.1:0-16315 GCA_030412335.1 Botrylloides violaceus | reverse complement strand
TGACGAGTAGTGATGCGTGGAACGTACTTTCACTAACCTCCCACTAACCAGCAGAGAGAAAAAGTTCAAATATACTGTATGCCACAACAATGTCAATAATGTTAGCCCATTCTGAAGAATAAGGCGATGTGCGATGTATCTCCAGCCCAGGCAGTTAGTGAATTGCTTAATGTGGCCGTCAATCTATATTTGAATCATCTGTAATTCACAGAAGTCAACTTCTCACTTCAGAAGTATAATAGCCTAAAGTTGCCTGAGATTGGTTCGCCAGCTCTGTGTAAATTCCTAGTCCATTGTTGTTTATCGAGGGAGGTGTGGTTGTTGGTGGGAATATCGTAATGTAGTTGAACTTCACGCTTATCTGACTCCAAAGTGCGTGTTCGAAACACTCCACGATAAACGCCACGTCTGTGACTTACGCTTCTATAGAGCTCTTCACACGGCGATCTGTCTATGCTGGTCTTGTACGAGTCTTAGTCGAGGTGCTGAATTGATGATTGTATTGAACCAATATTCCAAACCGATATGCCAATGGATTTCACACAATACTGTACAACAGTCCTTCAGTAACTCACTTCGATAACAAGTTCGTGCGATAAAAAAATATTAGCATTTCGAATAGATAAGTCAAATGGTAGGCCTATATATCTTCTATGACTACATGTCTGCAACGCATATGTGCTCCGTTGCGGCAGACGACCTGATGCTGAATATCGGAATAAAAGTCTTCCGTTTTCAATTTCAAAACGTGTCGCCAAATGCTCTCACGTGGTTCAACCACGAGAAAAAAAAAACAATCCCATTTCTTTGATGTCTCCCAAAAAGACCTCAGCGAATTATATCCACATGCCTTGGCTTGCGGTCGGTAGTGATACTGCTGTTTTATGATCGGAACAGCACGGGGGTGTTTTGTTACCGCTAGGTCAATTATCGATTCCGTGTGAGATATGACTCACTTAATTATATGTCTTGTTTGGTAAAACCCACTAATGGATAATACCTTCAGAGAATTTTGGACAAGTCCAGTGTCCTAGATACGACAGTTGATGTCACGTATATACATTCAGAAATGCATACCCGACACAGTTGTCGTTTTGAATTTATGGCGTTATTAACTACTAAGGTTATATACGCGGCAATACGCCAGGTCAATGCTTAGTACGCGTGTCGATATGATTTTTATAATATGCCGGCTCAATCTCAAAACCGCAACCCTCCGCACTCCGCCGATGCCGAGTGCCGAGTATACAGAGGGACGGATACCAATTTTAAAGTATTTATGGTTTATTTATTTATTAATTTTTTTATTTTGAATTTACGGCGTTTTCAACTACTAAGGTCATTTACGACAGGTCGATGCTCACGGTATACGTGTCAATACTTCCGACTTATAGCCTGGATCACTATTACAATCACGGCCTACGCACTTCCCCGATACCGACTGCCAAGCAGGAATGGAACGGATATCAATTTTAAAGTCTTCGTTTTGACTCGGTCTGGAATCGAACTCGCAACCTCCCGATCAGAATTTTTACGAATAAGGAGGTTAAATTGTTGACTGCCTGGCTCAGTTCCAACTCGACTTCGCCTCAAAACTATTGGAAATCTCATGCATAGGTTCAATATTCGAACCCTCGCTTAGCAGAAACTAGACGTGATCAGACAACTAAGATACGCGAGTCACATCTGACTATCTGAGATGTTTTGTCAAAGACTATCCAGCGTGAGGTAAGCGTGAGCGTGAACTGATTAAAAGGTGTGGCTTAGCGACCTGATAAAAATCATTGACAATTTTGCCCAAGAAAAACCTACAAATGGCATGACAAATAGTCTTCATCATGCAAACTGCAATTTTCCTGTTTATATGGCCATTCATAAAAATTTTGGGATCTTGTTGATCTCATAGAAAATAATAGCCAAACCATGTCTTCAACCATTGCGGAATGTTACTTCGGTATTGTTGGCGTCGTCAGATAGTTGATATTTCATCGGGGTACGGATGCGCGTTTCGGGAAACAAGAATTGATACCTCATCCCAGGAGTACTAAATTTCTTTCTTTTGTTATCTACATTGCCACTTTGATTACAAATAGACGGAAGTAGGATGTTCGTAGGTGTTAAGGTTTATTACACACAACAAAAATCATTCTTGTATTGCGGAAAACCATTCTGAGTAATACAGCGTATGTACATCAATCGAACAATGAAATGACCCTACGGAGACGTATCGAATTCTGAGCAATCGTGTTACATGCTCGAGTGAAGAATTTTCTATTTATGTTTACGAATGTCAAGCAACCCTTTGTTGTTGAGCATCCAACGTACGTTCTATGATCAGCACGTTTTGAAAAACTATTAAATTAGTTGTATATGACACACGCTGAAATAAAAAATACATGAAATACGTCACAAAGTTTGTTGCTAGCATCACCGAAGTCGGGATTGTCATATAAAATCTAAATGCATACGTAATTAAAGGTATCTACAAATAGTTATGTTAGGGCTACTGTATCCGCAAGTGCTACAACACCGCTGGAATGTCAAGAAAAATTCAGTTTGAAACGGAAAATATAAACAAATAAAGGTAAAAGCTCACTAGATACTAACAAGTAGGTCTTGAAAACCTGCTTGCAGGTCGATGTGATTCCAATCAATATATCTAATATATTTTTTGCGTGAATTCCCAACAATGTTAGGCTGTCGTTAATCGGTTGAAAACAAAAGTGTTCGAAATCTCAATACATATGTAGGCTAGTGCATAGTCCATGCACAGGCCTACACTAAGACTAAATAGTATATATATTATTTGAGAGTTATAACAATGCGTACACAGGGCGTAAGTACTAAGGAGTTATGAACGTGGCACATAAAAGCGGGAGGCATACACGACGTCACGCAAACGTCTCTTCGCCGACGCACTTGAAGCTTTTTCACCCACTGTTTCACTTATCGTGCAATCGTGGCCGTCGCTTTGATAGAACGCTGGGCTGAGTCAGGGTTCATTAAGTACGCTTTCTGGCCAGTTCGAACGAGCCTTGAACGCGAAACATTTTGGAGGTATCCAAGAACGTACTGTATTTTCGAGCATTGTTATGGAAAGCAGGGAGGTTTCAACTTAACACTACATTACATCATGATTCGGTCGGTGACGATTTCCGTTAAAGCGTTATAAAGCAGTAGTCACTGGCAGATTTCTCTCCAGGTAATATGTTATATCGGGAATCACAGTATTAGTTATTGAAATGGAGTAAGGTGGAGGTTCATACTGTTCGGTGGAACATCTCATATTCGTCTGTTCGTACACTAATATTTTATTTCTAGTACCACGAGTATAGACAAAGTAGCCTATACGCGTAATAGGTCGTGAAATATCACCCTAGATCATGTTCCTTCTGGAACACTTGCAGCTTTTTATTTGCATCATCTGCTTCTTGAAAGATTTCCCATTATTACACATGAATGATACTGGGATCGTTTTAGTACGCTTTGGCATACAGGATGCACTGCAATATTTTGGCACGTAGATTTTGCTTTTACATCCGAGAAATGAATACCGGACGGGGTTTCCAGTGATAACACGTCGTGCATGAATCTGCAACAAATGTTCACGATTCATAATTATTGTTTTCTTTTTTCATTTACGGGATTTTTCAACTAAAGTTCATGTATGCCAGATTAATGCTTTTGTACGCGATATCGATATTTCTGGTTTATGGCGTGGATCACGGTCACAACCACAACCCTTCGCACTCCCCCGATGCCCACTGCCAAGCGGAGAGCTGCAACAGATCACAATCATTTGTTTGACTCGGTTGGGAACCGGACCACGGAAATACTGACAGTGCCGGGGTGGGAAGGGTATAATTTTCAGTATCTACCGCAATTCTCGAGAATCTCGAAAGTATAATTTATTGGAGAAAACGCACTGTATTGTAAACCAATTGTATCCATATTAATATTTCTTAATATTATTACAATTACCTCACGCCTTGCCTTTTGTTGTTGAAATTTCACCTTCAAAGTAGATTTCTTGCAATGTGCGACTTTGCAAAGCCTTATCTCTCTAACTGATTTGCATCCAGTATCTCTCGTCTTATGTCTGTAGGAAATTCCCCATCCACAAGTTTTAGAACATGGGGACCAGCGAGTAGTAGGCTTTGATAGTGAACACCCAGATTTGGGAGGTGTGTTTTCTGAAAGATCGATATATGTATATAATGAGTTACGGGGCGAAAGTGCATTGAGTGCGGGCTTTCACTCCGCCTCGGACAACAGTCAGTAGCCTGAGTAAGCGCGTACGAGCAAAGTTTCTATATAAAAGCATGAACCCCCATAAAATTAACGTCCGGCCTGAGAGAGAGAGAGAGATAGAGAAAGAAAGAGAGAGAACCGAAATTCAAAGTCACCAGTAGCTGTTTCGGGAAACCGAAACCCAGCATATTTCTATTCTCTGTGTGTCTGTGTGTGTGTGCGTGTGTGTGTGTGTGTGCGTGTGTGTGTGTGTGTGTGTGTGTGTGTGTGTGTGTGTGTGTGTGTGTGTGTGTGTGTGTGTGTGTGTGTGTGTGTGTGTGTGTGTATGTGTGTGTGTGTGTGTGTGTGTGTGTGTATGATTTGATGGTTTTGATGCACAGCTATCGAGGCTTTGAGCAACAGAGCTGTATAAACCGTATGACGGTTCTGATTGTCCGTCATCAGTTGTATTTTTTGTGAAAATGATCAGACAACGCTAAAAATCGTATTACTTACTCGTCAATTGTTTGGCCGATTTTACTGGTCCAGTAGTAGCTGATGAATGGCCTTCAGCATTGTTGTATGCTCGGAATTCTGAGCATATTAATTCCTTGCAAGCCTTTCCAGGTTTCCTTATCAATTTCAAATTAGCACAGTTCTGTCAAAATAATAACAATAATCAAAACACTACATAAGTTACATTGCCTTATGTTACGGTACATCGCGTCGCATTTCATAACATTACATTTCATTACAGTTACAAACACTCACTTTAAACGTTCGATAGGTCGCTGGGCAGGTTGGTTTGCACATAATATCCGAATCATAGCAAGTGCATGTGTATCTTGATCCACGAGAAAAACTTTGTCCGTTCAAATAAACGTTACCGTCGATATAACAAGAACGTCCGGGTGTTGCTAAATGAATGAATGATAATTGCAATTTTAGAAATCAGAATGAGTGATAAAGAAAGATTTTGTTCATGTTATTAGGCTATTGTGTTTTATATTTTGATGCTGTGTTTATGGCTTTTTCGACTACAATGCATGCTTAGTACTCGTGTTGACACTTCCGGTAAATAGCTCAAATCACTATTACAACCAGCACAAACCTCCTCGCTCCCCCAATATCGACTGCCTAGCAGAGCAGGTTTTTTTTCCTATCTATGAGGAACGAAGGTCAGTTGTCGAATATAGTGGAATAGTTAGTTACTTGTTTGGTTCGATAGCTGAGTAAAATACATCAAATCGCCTGAGGCCTGGAACCCGTAAAATGGGAAGTCAACTTTTCATATCCACCTTGGTATCGCACGCAAAGCAAAATAGTTCGTGCGGTTATCGGCAACGAGGGCAAGTGTCAACACTATTTAGTTAACCGCGGGGCGTGCAATATTTATACCTCTGGTAGTGACTTCATTTGTACAAAGGCACGGTACTGCAAACCGCCGTAATATCGTAATGCGTTCGAATGTTTTGGGAAGATTTGATTCCGGATCTGTTTACATTCGTGAAGTGAAGAAGAATTACATTCAGATCTCACCTGCACAAATTCCTTTATCGCTGTTGGGTTCGGCAAAACTGCAATGCAGGTTTTTTGTGACGTCGCATGGGTTCTTAGCATCGCAATCTTCATGGAGTTGTTTCGGGCATATTTTACAGCAGGCGCATTCATTTGGAACAGGAACTATCCCTGGTCCGCAGCGGGCGATATGAGAGCATCTTCGACATTTCCTTTCATCACAATCCGAAGCCACACATGTCTATGGAAGTAAATGCAATACCATTAGCCTAACAGTTTGCCTTTATATCCTCGTCAACCCTTACGGAATACACGAAACCTTGCTCCTAATAAATGAGACTAATAGGTACTCCATAGCAACAATGGATGAATATCAACATTATATCCTCAGCAGAATATTTGCTCATACTTAATTATTGACATGGTACCCTATATGCGCGAATAGGCCTATCTTTATTCGAATTAGTACATCAATTTACTGCAGGCTACCACGTTATACAGCCGACGTCACCTCTTAAAGTTTTACACCGTTTAAAGGAAGTGTATTGATATCTGTCCATCCCTCATATTTAACGTTACATAATCTGCTTCAATATATAGGCTTAGTATACGGCAGTGTCTAAATAATCGACATTTGCGCATAGGCTACCTGAATAAAAAAGTAGAGTACTACAATATTGATGATGAGGTTGATGCGTCCACGAAATTCCATGGATTCTGTCTTCAAATTAATTTTTAATCAAAAAAGGTAATTAATCGTTGTCTTGGTGTCGTTTTTTTCGACCACTTTTATCTTCGCCCTCACAGAGCTGACTTCAGAACACAAATACCACGACAAATTGAATCACAGTATTAGAAATATGCCTATATTTGTTTTCGATGACAATAGGTTTATTATGAGAGATTAAATTACGTGTAAGCTATTCGTTCTTTATCATTCGTGAAACTTTATCAATACCGTAAATATGATTTTGTTACAGAATAACGTTAGATTTGTATACATTGATCTAGGCTACACTATGGATGGTAATGTGATGCATAATATGAATCGGTAGGCTATATTCTACATACAATATTTGCTCGCTAGACAAGACGCCTGGGTTAACAAGAAATAAAACACCCCAAGTGACCTGACTTAATGGTGTTGTGGTAAGAGCGGGTCGTCGACCAGGACAATGTTTGTAATAGGTTTAAGTCCCGGCCGCGCCATACCAAAGGCGATAAAATGATAGTCGCAGCTTCCTCGTCGACTCTAAGACTCTTTGTTTTCGATTGTCTAATCTCCGTTCAGTATCTCCTTGTCCAACAGACGATGCAGATCATGAACGCATTTGGGAAAATAAAGTGTGTGTGTGTGTGTGTGTGTGTGTGTGTGTATGTTGGTGTCGTGAGCATACGTAAATAACAGCCTAGTACAGTGTCCTATTATAATCTTGTTTAAACATGTGCGAATATGTAACACTTCTTTCTGTGTCATATCACGTTCAGCTACCATCTTCCCCGCCATCACTAAAACACATATATATTATCCTAAGCATATGATGTGGCCGCCCTGGGTCAAAATTCAAAATGTTACTCAACGCCTCACGAAAACGACGTTAACGCAGTGATTGTCATCACTTGACAAGCATTTTGACCTACTGCGCAATGGATACCACAATTTTACACAGTTTATGTTCAAATCTGGTATGACCTTATTTGTCTCCGATACGGCATAGACTTTCTTTACCTCTTACTTTCTCTGATTCCTTTGTAACATTAAAATTTCGAATGCAATTTCTGCACCTGTACTACCTTACATAACCTCAACTGCACTTGCGAGCCATATCTAAACGTAGGCCCAAATTGCAAAGACTGACCGTACGGTATGAAATACCAGTACCGGTACGATGGAGCATGGCCTACTCTAGGTAGGAACTAAAGTAGGCCATGGATGGAGCTACACTACAATACAGCATCAGCCTTTAGCGAACAAAACGGCGCAGCACGAAGTCCTTGCCCAAACACACATGCATGTAGACTCTTACCTGACTGAAGTAAATAACAACACTAAAATCAGACTAGTGCCATCACGGTGATACCTGCTAGCTACTCTTGCTGTATGGTTATGTCTGCAAACCGACTGCAGGCTTACCTGACGGTATGGAATAGTGGTATGGCATAAACCTACACTTCAACACAGTGCCAACAAACAAAACGGCGAAAACCGCAATGATCATCCCAGATCTGTAGGCTACTATACGGTCTCTGCAACACAGAAGTCTAAGCGACCTAACCAATAGCATTTTGTAGACCAGATTCTATATTTGACTAGAGAGCAAGATTTTAATTTGAACACAGAAGCAAGTATTGCTGAAGAATTTTCGTGTGCATATTTTGTGAAGCAATAGTGACTGCCCTCTATGAAAGTCTGATCGACCCGAATCGCGAAATTACACCGCCTCTGACGCCCGTGGAATCTCATGAAATAAGCAAGGCTTGCGGCGCACCAGTCTGCCTTTTTAACTTTGTAAACGAGTGTGGAAGCGTTGAAAAGTGTATAATCCTCGCCGACAATGCAAGCAGTCTAAAATGTGAATGTTACGTCCTACGTAGACGGCTCAACTACATATTATGAAGTACTCTTTATTATGATTTTGTTAACACCGAGCTGCTAACTCGGACGTACTCGACTCTCTGACATGCCAGAGAAAACATACGACCTCAAGCGGTCAAACGAGCATGAAAGAAACACCACTGATGTGGGTCCAGCACAGCAATGTGCAGGGGCGCGTGCATGAACGAATACACAACAAATACAAACAACAATAACAGTATGCCATACACGTAACAGTGAAAGTGACCCTTGGCGCCTATGGGTATCCTAGTCACAAGGACACCGTAGGCTCATGCGTCTCTTTAGATGTGCTGGATTGGTCTGATTCCAGAATTTGTATCCTTTTGAGAAGGAAGCAAGGCGATCTTAATCATCTTAATTAAGATCGCCTTGGAAGGGAGTCATATCGCCGCTTCAAATCCTTCTTTTTTGGACTTTTCATTTGCTTCAATTTGAAAATTGACGGGATGTGATGCAATGGGTTTCTTGATGGCACATACGTATATCCAGTTTTGTGATATACATACCTTCTTCAGGGAGATTTTCAAGATACGATACCGGTAACATATTGATAAAAATGCCGAATCAGCAGCCAGCAGCAATTTAGATGACTGTCATATAATCACATATGGAGATTGGCGCAGGTAACGGCTGTACCCTAGCTGATGACAACTAAAATTGTTGAAATAACTAGGCCTAATCACTGATTGACTTCACCCTTCCCTTCTCTTAACCCCAAATCGAAGACTTTAAACATGATATCCGTTCCATCTCTGCTTGGCAGTCGGTATCGAGGAAGTGCGGAGAGCCGTGATTGTAATAGTGATCATGGGCTATAAGCCGGAATAGTCCGGGAGCCCACGAGGAAAGTAACCAGACTAGAAGTATTGACACAATATACACTGAGCATCGACCTGGCGTAAATGACCTTAGCAGTTAAAAACGCCATAAATTCCAAATAAAAAAATTAAAAAAATTATCCAAATTGGGTGGCAAATTTCCCCACAGATATTCTACTTTATCTACACTGAAAATCAAGACAATAGGCCTTTCTATGCGTAGATATTCAGCATTTTCCAACCAACCTCCTATCTTTCCCATGCGTTATGACGTCACGCACCATTGTTGATGCGTCGCCCGATTGATCTAAATCGGGTTTCGGTAGGCGCTGCTTCAGGAACTCTATGTCCCACTGTTGCACACGTGATATCGGCGAATAGCCTACGACGTCACAATTATTCTCCTATTGTACTGTACAAGAATTATTACATGACGCTCCTCTGACGTATCCTTATTGTAGCCGATGGCGGACGATCACTTCGATAGATAGTCTATGTAGAGTGTAACCACTGTCACCACACTTTTAGCGCCCAGACATATTTATTGGAAAGTTACTTCACAAGGTTTCAGAACTCAGTTCCTTCATTAGATGAAATGGATCAGAATCTTGGACGTATCGGGAGGGTACCTTCTGGTAACCCAATGAATTAAAACTTGGTTTAAAAGATACTCGAAACTTTATCTCTACAAATCTTTAGCTTAACGTGACACAATAATTTCGGGCGAGGGGCAGATTCTTAGTTTATCCTTGGTTGCACAACTGGGGACGCTGCAAATAAATGTCACACAGTAGGTGGTGGTCATGGTGGGCTGGTTTATAATAGGGCGAATCGTCTTTTCTAAAATATGTGGAAGATGTGATGCCGAAGGTAAAATCTCATTGAAAGAATCAGAATGGGTGAGCAAATTCCACAAGATCAACAATATTCATTATTTTGATTTTGGCAGTGATGTTCTTAGCACGTAGGATCATTAAATCAGTAGAAAACTTGGCAGTGGAAAAGATAAAGTCTGAAAAATATTTGATGTTTGTTTGATAAAAAATGGCGTTTTCAGCCGCTTCCCATGCATTGGGGAAAAGGGTATTTTAAATTCAGTTGAATTCTGCTTCTATTCTATAAACATTTTCCAATTCAGCAGCGAAAGATATTGAGCTCATTTGTTCCCGGGATTGATATTCCAGCGTGACGTTAGCCATCTCTGCATCATCCTGACACATGGCATTAAAATTAGCATTAGCATCGTTGTTGTGAACCACGTACTCATCGCAAAAACCAGAGAGTAGTCGCTGATCGTCCGCATTGCTATTCACTTGAACACTTCGCATGGTATTCGCGTTCGTGCCATCTTGCGTATTAGCGAAGGTAATATTGTCCGTGATGTGCATCCAATCATTGCCTGTAAATGTATTTGGGTTGTTAAGTTTGTCTTCATTTATCTAAACCAATGAGCTATGACCGAGAGGAAGGAATAAAATTGGATTACACACGTCAAACAAATATTTTGTGACATTTTGCAATGCTGAACTAAGTATATAGAGACGATCCTTCACACAAGCGCTATAAATTCATGGCCTTGGCCTTAGTTGGATACTTGGATATATGTCGAAACAATATTCCTGAAATCGACCTGCTGGCCCCTTACAAACTCCCGGCCTCAACACCGACTAGACTGATTATGACATGATGTCAATAAAATTGATCAAAGTCTGAGGTGTAGGTTTATATGAATAGGCAATATATTCTAAAGACGGAGAATTTTAAAGGGCGCTGCACTCCAAAATCCAAATACAACCGTTCAGTTGGCCGAGTGGTTTAGATTGTCCGCCTTCTGATCGGGAGGCTCCGGGTTCGATTCCCGACCGAGTCAAATCGAAGACTTCAATAATTGGTATCCGTTCCTTCCCTGCCTGACAGTCGGTTTCGGGGGAATGCGGAGAGCCGTGATTGTAATAGTGATCCGGGCTATAAACCGGAAGTATTGACACGCATAATGTGAGCATCGACCTGGCGTACATGGCCTTAGTAGGTGAAAAACGTCATAAATTCTAAGCAAAAAAAAACACTCTTTAGTCCGTGTTTGTTGTGTGTTGCATTTAGGCCTAGACTGACTGGGACAATATGCAAACACACTGCTCGGTTGCATATCTGAGTGTAGCATGAGTCGCAAGTAATTCTACCCAACCCCTCAATTATAAGTCCAATGTTTTCTCGTCCTAAATATCGACAAACATGCCTGTACATGCCAATACTTGTTTTTCCCTATTGCCGTAGTCAAGAAGATAGTGCTACTTTGTGCAAGAACACGCTTGTCTGTGAGCTTCTATCTGCTTGGCAGTCAGTCTGCTTGGCAGTCAGTATCGTGCTGGGTTGCCGTTTTGTTATAAGTTACTATGGCTACAAATATGAAATGTCGAGATTGCATACTATAAGCATTGACCTGGCGCAAACGACTTGATTATTTGAAAACGTCATAAATTAGAATACAACAGTCCACCTTCGAAATGGCTCTCTGTACAACTCCCACAAGGATCGTCGGTGTTCGTCGGACTTTGTTGAGAAAATTCAGCAACATTTTGATGATGTCCTGAAAGATTAAAATTGATACGAGTTTGTTGAGACAACATCGCATCAGAAGCATCCGGAGTCGTGTTTTCTTTGCCCGCAAAATTTCCAGCTCCACGTTTTTGTGTTACTAACAGTTCAAGAGCTTTTATATATTCAATGGCAGACTGTAAGGTGTCAACCTAAAAATATCAGTACAAATGCATCACAAAACTTGTAAATTACAAAAATCGAGTCGATGCTCGTGCAATAAAGCTACGAATAGCAGGTAGGTGTACCATGCCTTTTGTTAGCGATCGACGCCGCTCTCAATCAGACAACGTGAGAATCTAACAACGGTATAGGCAAGATAGTACGGCTGCAAGAAACTGACGTGCTCGGCAATTGAAGGAAAGCAACTGGAGCCAAGGCGATGATATAGCCTATCAATTTGGTTAGTCCTACGTGTTGTGCCTACGATGACGGAATATGACATGGAGACCGCCGCTTCCGTAAAGTCAGGAGAACGCGCTTGATATAGTGGAAATCATGAAGGATTAGGTTGTCGTTGGGACTGTAGAAATGGATTCTTCGTTAGCCAAATACAAAATAAGTATATTCGAGGAACCGCTCACGTCCAAATACCCTGGTGCGTACTGAAGGTAATGGGGAGTCACATCTGCCGGCAAATAGTTAGCTGGCCGATGCCAGGTATTCTGAAAGCAGAGATTGCAGGCGATATTCGAATGCTAGCAGCTGTTACGAGGAGGACGAAAGTGAGAGTGACAGTCTAACTGAAGACCATAACCCTACAGTGTAGACCTACTATAATAGATCAAGTAGTTTATGAAAAAGTAAGTAAGTAAAAAAGGTATAAGTAGGTTGCATGCGTGCTTTCGGGATTAAAGTGTGTGTTCGCCGTATAGAACGAACTAATAGGCTACTATGGGCTGTAGAGAATGCGGTAGACTATATCTGTCATGTCATTTGGTAATCAGCAACCACAGTTCGTACTTTAAACACCGTCTGTTACGCATGAACGTGAAAGTAGTACTTACTTTGCTGATCTTGTTTTGGCTACCCATTGGGACATGTTGACGTAATTCATCAAAGGCTTTGTTCACATTTTGAATTCGTTTTCTTTCCCGCGCGTTCCGCTTGGCAACACTCGCAGGATTTTTGCACGATCCTGATGAGTGGCCTTTCAAATCGTGAATGTTCCTTTTCTTTGTTTTTTCGGACTTCTGGAATGAGGCACATTCTCCGTTAATGTATTCCGTTAATGTATTATCTCTGGAAGTCAATGAAAGGTCCTTGTTGAGGCAACTCGTGAATATTTCTGATGCATTGTCTTTGCATATTTGTCCTTCGTTCATTACTGATAGCCTAACTAGAAAATATGCTGGTCTATGAGGCTATCATTTGGAAGAGTTTATGATAATTTAAAGACTTAGTCAAACTAAAAATTGATATCATGTTTTACCGCTCTAAGTAAATATTGCATGGAGAGAGAGAGAGAGAGAGAGAGAGAGAGAGAGAGAGAGAGAGGCTTAGGCTTAGGACAGAAGCACAAAACCAGTACAGACAGCGCAGACATGGCTAAAATGTTGGGTTGGATAAAGAATTTTACTACCTAAGGCAAATGAAAGACAGACAGACAGACAGATAATATATTTTCGTCTCACCAGGAACATAGTAGAAATTCCGGTATGAACCAGGTGACGGCGGGGGCCACAATGCCTTACAATGAGCCACCACATGTAGTCTCATTTATATTGGGGAGAGATATACAAATACAGAAAATAAAAAAATAGTATTGCAACAGCGATAATAACAGGAAAAAATAAAATAAATAAATAAGGAAAAGTAAACAAAGAGAGCAGAGATAAGTAAATAATGATCAAAGGGACAATATATAAGAAAAAATTAGACGGGATCAAACCAAAGAGAAAAGGAAAGGGTAGGCTACAGGGAACTGAGAAAAAGGGTAGACTACAGGGCATATAAATGGGCTAGGAAGTTGGAGATACTTTCCGACGTAGATAAAGATCATTCTTCAATATAAAACGTGAAAGCGGATTAATCAACCCACAATCTGGAGTCTACATCTACACGTACTCACACGTACTCCTAGCAAAGATAAAGTGCGCACATGCGTCCGCGGCCCGCTGACTAGAAAAGCACGTCACTTACATGCTCCTGGTCCTACGTACCTTTATCGCCATTTTCGGTGACTGCAATATACAGTACTATTCATTCAAAAATTAGTCGCTTACAGTACTGTGTATATGAAATAATAATATACTTTGCAAGTCTATCGTTTCCTAAGAACCATCACCACGCAATTTTTAACACGGGAAGCGTCATTACTAGTTGCACGATACAAGTGCGACGAAATTCATCGCCTCTGACATCCCTTCCCCCCTTTTAAGAGGCGTTGTTACCAGCACGATACTAACAATATTTATCCGTCTATTGCTACATAGCATAGTCTCGTACATGACCAGTCATCGCGCCAAGTCAAATATCGTCCACAACTCGGATAATCGTTTATCATTTACTTCGACCACCATCTGTACTGCTGGTCTGCGTGCACATACATGTGCTTTTTGGTATAAAATAAATGCCTTGGGCGTTCTAGCGAATCTTGGAAAATAGGTATAACGAGTACTATAGGCATAAAATTGACAACCCTTGCGAAATAAGCGATAAAAGTTGTGGCTGTAGAGTTCGGTTACATGACACCATACCTAATTGCTTGTGTTACAGTACAACATCTTGATATACAGAAGTCGCATTCACGTTTTTAACACGCTCAGAATGCTACCAGTTTACATCTACCAGGCCACGACTGACAAAACTAAATGCCTCCATTTCTAACCAATAATAATATCTTGATAGCAGTCGTTGGCAGACACTCACGGCAGGTATACAAAGTGTCAAATGGTTTTAACTTCCAGCCAAATTTCAGAGCGTAGAGGAGAAACGAGCAGTTCGAAAGCTTGCGAATTAAGTTTCGAACCAATTTGACTGCACGATAAAACTGTGGTAGTACTCTCTATATCTACATTATACAGCTATCTAGCTATATCTAGCTAAAGCTATCTAAGTTGTATAACATCAGGCATGACTAATACGAAGGCATATACGGTATACCTGAAGTTATAAGTTAAACCTGCTGAAATGCATGGAAATTGGAAAATAGAAGCAACTGAATCTAAACTATCGCAATTCTACTAATATGTTGTCCGTCTTCACATCTGTCTATGCTACAGCATTATGATTCTCGAATTCACACAAGCGCGTGGTGATTTGTATGCAGATGCGAAACGTAATGCGTTTGTCCTAATCAAATATTAGATCAGTGCGCTTCACTGAAGGTAGCATTATGTAGACAAATATTTATTTCTTATCGTGCTCCGACCGAAAAGGCAAATTTTCCCGTTCGCCAACAATAGGCGAAACATAAACGTTGTTAAGTGACCAATGCCCATATTCTGAATACCGGACTTAGTTGAGATTGAAGTCTGGGTGACACTAAACGCACTGAGCGGACGGCGGACCAAGTGATACTAAAACGCGAACGGCAGAAGTCCGGTCGGTTCGTCGAAATAAGTTCAAAAGACGGAATGAGCAAGCCACGGAATTCCCAATACTCGAATCGCTAGTGGTACGTACGCGGGACTATATTTTAAAGCATTACGCGAAAATTCTTGAAATATACAAGAATATTTATTTTTAAGGAGATTCCACACAAAAACCTCCGCTTCTTAACTGGAATAACGTAAAATAGCCTGACATGTTGGTTGCATATGTTTTGGAGCATCCCGGCTATACTCGCAATTTATGTGACAGTTCGCGCGATTAACCTACAGGGGCCTACTGTACAAGGGAATAAACGCCAAGATCGCCATAACAGAAATCAAGACGCCTGTGGTGATACGAACGTGGTTCTAATTATGTCGCGCGCTCCCAATTCCATGATACTAATTATTACTGCTTTCGTCGCTGTAAGAGAGTGATAGTTTTCCCTAAACGTGTAGTCTTGTTGGCTCGGCGTTCACTATCCCCTCACTAAATGTGGAAAGCCGCCATTTCGTTTCTAACCCCAGTCAAAATGAATGGCTCCAGCACTACGAGCAAAGCGACAGAGACCTTCAATACAAGTCTTAATTTCCCACAACGGCTAATTCTGTCGACCCTTTGGTCATAATATCAAGAAAACACCAAATACTTTATTTGTTTTGTCTGCAGTTCGCGCATTGTCGCCTCAATGCACACCTTCACAAAAAATAGGCCTCCGCCGGGATGTCTTTTGCCAAACCTGTGGAAACAGAGTAACAGTTAACCACTTCCTTCTTTACTGCCACAGATACAACCGTCAAAGATTCATTTTTAGACAACAGGCCCTAAAACACGATATTCCTTTCACAATCAAAGAAATTCTAACCAACCTCCTTCATATTTCGGACTTGATAGACGTTACTTCGACAGGCAGATATGTTTAAACCGGTGATGTAATAT
The DNA here is from genome assembly GCA_030412335.1 of Botrylloides violaceus. Taxonomy (NCBI): domain Eukaryota; kingdom Metazoa; phylum Chordata; class Ascidiacea; order Stolidobranchia; family Styelidae; genus Botrylloides; species Botrylloides violaceus. Next base: position 64 of record JASFYC010000657.1, on the reverse strand, counting down.
TATTATTAGGCTCATTATCATATTATCCCCTCTCTTAAACTAAACAGCCTATAGATTGGTGTAA
>JASFYC010000656.1:0-29666 GCA_030412335.1 Botrylloides violaceus | reverse complement strand
AAAGAGCCTGTTTGTCTGTTTGTCTGTTTGTCTGTTTGTCTGTTTGTCTGTTTGTCTGTTTGTCTGTTTGTCTGTCTGTGCACGAATCAACTTCTTTATTACGGAAGCTACCGCCATAAGATTTCACAGAGATGTAGGGACGGACGTTATGCGTGCGACCAGGTGGTTTTTCAGCGATTCCGACATGTATTTCTCAAGTTATACATCGCCAAATGTTGCTACTTCCACTTTTCGCCACGCGGAAATGAGAGATGCACTTTTTAGATCGCTTCTGCCATCTAGCGGAACTATTTCTTCATCACTGCTGCTCGCATGATATCTCTCAACGGTTACCTTTCATCTACGGTTTAACGTGATCTGCGTGCGAGCAGGTGCTTCCATTGTGTATTTCCTGAGTTATACATCGTCCAATGCTGTTATTTCCAGAACAGTAACAGACTCGGAATTTTTCCGTTTATGAAATTACTTTAGTGCTCATTCTCAAGCAGCCGTGTTTTCGTGTGTAGGAATAGTCCAGGACAGTACCGGTGACAAAATTTTAAATTCCACTTTCCGGTACGCAGAATGTGGTCAGGACAGTAACAGACTCGGAATTTTTTCGTTAGTTAAATTACTTTAGTGCTGTCTGTCAAGAAGTTGCATTGTCGTGTGTAGGAATAGTGGCCCTATGGCCTATACTATATATTGTTATGTCAAAATTGTAACCATTTGTCATTGTTAAGATGCTTTCATTATATATGCATGATACGGTAGTCATTAGCGTTCATGCCTGGCCCAAAAAAGTGCGGAGGAGCCTTTTTTCCCATGGCAAGAGACGTAGGACTGCTACCAATGCCTCTCATTATATTCAGGATCTGGAATACTTTGACAGTAACATGCCTTCCCAAACTCAGGAGGCTAGTTGGGTGGCTCAAGACATACACCCCCACAGTAGTTCGAGTCAGAATAGTGCTCAAAGAATGGCAATTGCTAGGGTTGCAGAATCTCCGCGAACGAGACAGCTTCGTCGTCAAAATGATGCTGCACGAAGGGCACTATCCAAAGCTGCAGAGTCCCCACGTTCCCGTCAAAACCGTCGTCTTGCTGATGCTGAAGCGAGAACAGTTTCCAGACGCCGAGAGTCGCTTGAAACCCGTCAAACGCGTCTTCAAACTGTTGCAGCAAAAACAGCTGCAAACAGGGCTGCAGAATCACCACAGACTCATCAAACGCGTCTTCAAACTGATGCTGCCAGAACAGCTGCCACCAGGGCTGCGGAGTCACCGAAGACTCATCAAACGCGTCTTCAAACTGTTGCAGCAAAAACAGCTGCAAACAGGGCTGCAGAATCACCACAGACTCATCAAACGCGTCTTCAAACTGATGCTGCCAGAACAGCTGCCACCAGGGCTGCGGAATCACCGAAGACTCATAAAACGCGTCTTCGAACTGTTGCAGCAAGAACAGCTGCAAACAGGGCTGCAGAATCACCACAGACTCATCAAACGCGTCTTCAAACTGATGCTGCCAGAACAGCTGCCACCAGGGCTGCTGAGTCACCGAAGACTCATCAAACGCGTCTTCAAACTGTTGCAGCAAGAACAGCTGCAAACAGAGCTGCAGAATCACCACAGACTCACCAAACGCGTCTTCAAAGTGATGCTGCCAGAACAGCTGCCACCAGGGCTGCGGAGTCACCGAAGACTCATCAAACGCGTCTTCAAACTGTTGCAGCAAGAACAGCTGTAAACAGAGCTGCAGAATCACCACAGACTCACCAAACGCGTCTTCAAAGTGATGCTGCCAGAACAGCTGCCACCAGGGCTGCGGAGTCACGAGACCAAAGGTCTGAGCGCCTTTACATAGCCAGAAGTGCGGCGACTAATTCAAGAAGCTGGAAAAAAGGAGTTTTCAAAGAGCCTGGTGCCGCGTTTACATACTCTCCTGATATTCATTACAGAACTTCTCCGCAGCTTGGAATTGGCAAGATGGACACCATCTGTCAATATTGTAACGCACTCAAGTTTCCACAAGAGGCACCTGGACTATGTTGCAAAATGGGAAAGTTATCATTGCCGCATTTAGAAGCACCACCACCAGTACTGCAAAATCTCATCAAAGGTGATACGCATGTATAATGGGGCCTTTTGCATGACCTCCTTTCGCGCAAATATTATTCGTGAACCAGGATTCATGCCAACATTCAAAGTCATGGGACAGGTTTACCACTCCGCTGGGTCGCTATTTCCTGATGATAATCAGGAAGCTAAGTTTCTTCAAATTTACTTCCTTGGACCAGACCAACAGATTGATAGAAGAGTTGGAATTTATCAAAATGGACTCCTCGATAGAAGTACTATCGCACAATTGCAGAATATGCTATTTGAGCATAATTTCTTAGTAAGGGACTTCAGAAGTGCTGTTGACAATGCTCCGGCGGCGGACTACAAGGTTGTTATTCGGTCAGATAAAACACCTGCTGGAGAACATCCTGGACGATTCAATGCTCCCACTGCTCCAGATGTTGCGGCAATTCTGGTTGGAGACCAAACAGACAGAAGGGACATTGTCATACATCCACGCCAAGACGGCCCACTTCAAAACATTTACGAAACTCATAGACTTTATGACGCTTTGCAATATCCACTCATTTTCTGGAAGGGAGATGAGGGTTATCACATGTCTATACCCATAATCAGTCCAGCAAGTGGCGAGAGTACTGACAAAACTGTTTCATGTATGCAATTTTACAGTCACCGTATCATGATTAGAAGGGGTGAGTCAGATCATTTATTTCGATACCGACTTCTGTTCCATCAATTTCTGGTTGACATGTTTGCCAAAATTGAAACAGAGAGGCTTCGGTTCATCAGACTAAACCAGCAGCATTTACGCGCATCTGAATATTGCCACTTACGCGATGCCATAAACGCCGACACCGATTTATCAAATATCGGGCAGTTGGTAATACTTCCCTCATCGCATACCGATAGTCCACGATACATGCATGAGAGAACACAAGATGCTATGAGCTACGTCAGAAAATACGGTAAACCTGACCTCTTCATCACTATCACGTGTAACCCAAACTGGGACGAAATCCGACAAAACATTTTCACCGGTCAATCGCCCAAAGACCGACAAGATATTATTGCGAGGGTCTTCCATTTGAAGCTTCGCAGTTTCATCAATCTATTTGTGAAGGGTGAGTGTTTCGGCAAAGTCATTTGTTGGATGCAAACCGTGGAATGGCAGAAGAGGGGACTTCCACACAGCCACATCCTGATATGGTTGTCACAGACCATTCACAATGACCAGATTGATTCCATAATTTCTGCTGAAATCCCAGATCCTCATGAAGACCATGAATTGCATTCAATCGTAACAAAAAACATGATTCATGGGCCCTGTGGTATGTTGAATGCTCTTTCACCGTGCATGCAAGATGGAAAGTGCTCAAAGCGTTACCCACGCCCGTTTTCACGGGAGACAAGAACCGGTCAGCATGGCTACCCTTCGTATCGAAGGTGATGGTGGCAGAACTTTTTCAAAGTCTATTGAAGGTAATGCAGTGGAATTGGATAATACATGGGTGGTCCCATATTGTCCTTTACTAAGCAAGTGCTTCAATGCACATATCAACGTTGAATTATGTAGTTCCATTAAGTCAATCAAATATGTCTGCAAGTACATCAACAAGGGACATGACATGGCGGTCTTTCAACTCCAAAGTGACCAACAAAAGGATGAGGTGTCTCGATACGAAAAAGGCAGATACATTAGCAGCAATGAAGCTGCTTGGAGAATTTTTGCATTCCCGATACACGAGCATTACCCTCCAGTGCAACAATTGGCAGTACATTTAGAAAATGGACAAAGGGTCTATTTTCGAGCAAACGTTGCCCGACAAGAGGTTGCAAGTCCAAGGCAAACTACTTTAACGGCATTCTTTCAGCTGTGCCAGAGTGATGATTTTGCTAAAACCCTGCTCTATCATCAGGTACCGACTTACTACCGATTGGTCGGAAAAAAATGGCAAAGGAGAAAGCAATTTAGGCCTCTACCTAATGCTCCGGGAATTTATGAGTCTGACGTTATCGGACGGGTCTTTACCATCAGTCCAAGGAATCAGGAGTGCTATTACCTACGTCTCTTGCTACATCATGTGAAAGGGCCAACCTCCTTTGAATACCTAAAAACAGTTGACGGTACACCACAACCTACTTTTCGAGATGCATGTCGCGAAATGGGTCTGTTGGAAAACGATAATAATTGGAATGAAAGTCTCACAGAGGCAGAAGTGTCTTCATCGGGCAGACAGCTTCGTGATCTCTTCACTATAATGCTGATTAATTGCTCTATTTCTGACCCTTTGCAATTATGGGAGAGGCACAAACAACACCTATGTGAAGACATTGCATACACACTAAATGTTTCGAATTCTCCCGACCCAGCTGCTGCTGTGTTAAATCACTGTCTTATGTTACTTGATGGGAAGCTTCAACATTTAGCTGGCAAGCACTTACATGACTACGGCCTTCCTATGCCTGACCGTAACACAACGATCAATGCATTCCCTTTGGGTCAGTCAGGGGATGACATGCAAAGGTACGTGAATGACAATCTCCCTTTACTACTGCTACAACAACAACAAGTATACGACAAAGTTTTACAAAGTGTCATATCGGGAATGGGAGGAATTTTTTTTGTGGATAGTCCAGGAGGAACGGGCAAAACGTATCTTCTCAACCTGCTACTGGCGAAAACTCAAACACTTGAAATTACTGCCATTGCTGTTGCTAGCTCAGGAATTGCCTCTACTTTACTCTATCATGGAAGAACAGCACACTCCGCATTTCAGTTGCCATTAGATCTTGCAAAAACAGATTGCCCAACTTGCAATATCAACAAGGAAAGTGAACGAGGAAAGCTGCTACAGTCTACAAAGTTGATTGTTTGGGATGAATGCACCATGTCTCACAAAGGCGCCTTCGAAGCTGTGGATAAAACCTAACGCGATTTGCATAAGAATGATCGAGTTATGGGAGGGGTGACGGTTTTGCTTGCCGGTGATTTCAGGCAGATATTGCCTGTCGTACCGAGGGGTACAATGGCTGATGAAATGAGTGCCTGCCTGAAGAACTCTGTGCTGTGGCAAGACATTCAGTGTTTGAAACTGACAACAAACATGCGCGTGCACCTACGTGGAGACGCAGAAGCAGGAAGATTTGCAAGCAAACTTCTCGAAATAGGTAATGGAAATTTACCACTGGATACCGAACAACAGTTGCATCATATAACTGTTGGAATTATGGTGGCTTCTGCCATTGACCTCATTGATAAGGTTTATCCAAATTTTCTACAAAATTTTAACAATCGCGACTGGCTATGTGAGAGAGCTATCTTAGCACCGAGGAATGATGCTGTAAACAGAATTAATCAGAATATTCTTGACCGAATACCTGCAGATGAAAAGGTGTACTCCTCCATCGATTCGACACTTGATCAAGACGAAGCTGTCCATTACCCAGTTGAGTTTTTGAATTCGTTAAACCCACCTTGAATGCCAGCGCACACACTTCGTCTCAAGCAGGGTTGTCCAGTCATACTTTTGCGCAATTTGGACCCGCCAAAACTTTGTAATGGAACACGATTAGTTGTTATGAACTTGCACCGCAATGTTATTAAGTGTGTCATTATTACTGGAACCTCTAAGGGGGAAGATGTGTTTGTGCCAAGAATTCCACTCATTTCATCAAAAAACCATTTGCCTTTTGAGTTCAAGCGCCTGCAATTCCCTTTGCGATGTTGTTATGCAATGACAATAAATAAAAGTCAAGGCCAAACGATGAGTTATCTGGGGCTTGAGTTGAGTGATCATTGCTTCTCCCATGGCCAATTTTATGTCGGATGCTCAAGAGTTTCTTGCGAACAACATCTGTTCATTCATGCCAAGGTTCCAGGTTACACTAAAAACATTGTATACAAAGAGGTTTTGTAATGTATTGTTTTCCACTCATGTTTCTAGCTCTTTTCTTTGTTTTTATATGCTAAGCTGTTTCACTGTTGCGAAGTTTTTCATTTTTGTACCGTTCCATGATGTTTTGTGATGTGGCTTGGTGTTCACTAATGTTTCAAGCTTTATAACTTCTTTTCTTTGGTTTAATTTTTCAGTTGATCTGCTGCTGTGCATTTATACACTTTCAGTATTTCGGCAATTACAGTAGGCTATACTTTCATTACTTTTCCTTCCGTGTGAAACCGGGTACTCCGCTATTACGAATATGTGCGAAAAACTGGTAGATTCCATGCTAAACAGAATTGAGGAGCTATTAAAAATAAGGGAGGTCATATTCGTTTCTAAAAGGTTTTGGAAATAAAATTAGGCTGCGAAAATGTTAATAATTAAAAAATATCTTGAAACTGCGGGTGTCCCTATTAACTTGCACAAGGCACAGGCAACGCTATACTGGTACTGGTTATATATTTTAGTGGGTGGCGGCAGGCCCTCGGACGCCCGTGAAGCATCTAACAAGACTATTAACAATACAACGCAGCGTTGTAAGCGCACGATTTACATTTTCATACCTGGTTTGCATTCAACATTGGTCTACATTCTGTCTGCGTCGTTAAACTCCGATGGATAGTCACTGTTACTCACTCCGAGAGCGCCAAGTGCTCACCCCAATTTTGCAACATGATGTTGTAAGCAAATGTAAAGATTCCATCTAACAACGTTTTATTATATATCGTCAACAGAGAGTTCTAGAAATGCTAGATCACAAGCAATTTCGACAACCACTTGGTAATATTCCATGGCTTTAAATAAGTGATGTAATTTCATACTGTTTTGACTGCATTTACACAATTTTCAATATATATGTGCGTGTAGGCCTAGGCTAGAGGAGGTAGACCAGGTGGCATAGTGTGAGTAAGCTATAGCTGACCAAGCGCGATGAGTCTACAGTCCTTACTTTGCAGCCTACCATTGACATTGCGATATTGGTCATATAGATGCATTGTACAAGTACATATACAGTACGATATCTCTCGGATTGGGTCCTTTCCATGCTCGTCCACCTAACGTCACGTTGGTGGGAAATCATCGTCCTCTTGCACTAATGATTATTCGATTACAGATTTCCCACCTGGCCAGTGTCATCGACGATCGTAAAATGAATGCAAGTCTAAATGCTCAGGATGGTGCTGAGAGATAAAGGTCTTCTAAGTAATTATCATAAGAAGTAACTCTCCTAATCAGCGCCGTTCAGTTGGCCAGAAATGACTGTCCGCCTTCTGATAGGTAGGTTAGGCTACGTGTTCACTTCCTGACCGATTTAAACCAAAGACTTTAAAATTAGTATATGTTCCGTCTATGCTTGACAATTTGTATTGGAGGAGCGCGGAGTGTTAGGGTTGTGATAGTGATCCAGGCTATAGGTCAACCGGATGCATTGAAATGGGTATACCGTAATCATTGATCTGGCTTACACAACCTCAGTAGTTGAAATTCAATCCGAGATGTGTCCTAAGCAGTTGAAAACATCATAAATTCAAATCATAACGCCAATTCCATGACGTAAAAACTACCATGAATATCGGACATCGGTTCGATCATCGAAAAAGTCTAGAAAACAGTAACATATTTTAGGCCTACCCATTTTCCAGTTTCTAAGTCAATCAGACAGAAATATTCAAGACTGAAGCTTATAGGTGACTCATAATTACATAGTCACATTATGCAGTAGCCTGTTAGTCAATTCTGCTCGAGTGGTTGCTTTTGACGAAACTTTTCCAGCAAAGACGGAGAAAATGATTGGTAAAAACGGGTCATATGTCGCTACCATACACACTTGGTTCACAATTATATCCAAATTGGTGAGAGACATACTAAAACTAACTGGACGCGGGAGTGGAACCATGTTGATGAATGCAATGGGCATGAAATCAGATAAGATGACAATTACTGAGCACAAGATATATCGTTTAATATTTGAAATGAGTTTGTCATGCTTCTTTCTCTGCAAATTTTCCTGCTCCCTCGTTTTCTTCCTAACGACAAGCACCATGGGAAACACAAACATCAGCAGCAGTGCAATTTGCATTATTGTCAAATGGAGGTAGGTTAACGTGCCCAGGTACACGAAATAGCCCGGCAATTTTAACACCTGGTTGACACGACAAGCGGAATCATGCAGGTATAGCTTTGGTAAGATAAACATGAACCCCTGACACGAAAACGAAACAAATATTAACACCAAAATTGCCCAACTAACAGCTTTAGTGCACTTGGGCAATAGGGATTTAATGACGTCTTTCTCATGGACTACTCACTGTCGTAGCTATAGAAAGCAGTGTGTTGCCATCATAGGAATGACAGACAAAGCTACTCCAACATCACTAAGAATTTCGCATGCTTGGTCATCTACTTTGAAAAGTCGTTCATAAAAGGTCGTAACAAATCTCGGCACACTAATCAAGATAGAGATAAATGCCGTGATGTACACCTTCTCTCTAGAGCTGTCACGTTTCCACAATTCGTTACGCTTGCCATGAACTACCATATTCACCATTATCCATAGTGTTGCGAAGAAAATGGTAACATCTGTTCCGATAAAAAGGTGTAGCACCTTAATATTAAAGTCATCAGCTTTTTCCGAATCCGACTGAATGCGTTGACCAAATGGATCCCAATACTTAGTAGTATTCATTGTCTTCAGGGTGCAACAAACACGAGAGTCTGTGCGCGTAATTTACCAGAGCTACCTTCAAACCAAGCCCTCCACTCAGTAGAAATTCACTGGTCCGTGTGCAACGTTCGAAACGACTTCGTGTTTTTATAGTCCGCCAGGAGAGAGGAAAACCAAACAGCACGTGGAACCAGCTTTATGCACTGGTAAAGTAGTTCCGATTATTAGTACCCATGCGCATGTATCTACCCGCTAATTTTAGGGATTAATTTGAGACCTACTGTAGACCTGAAGAACATTAACCACCTAGTAAAATGATCTTGCATATTGGGATACATTCAAACCCAGTGATTTACAGTACTTTAGATTTCGCACTCACCACTCATCAGTAAATGTATATTATTAGCATCTATTTTAGATAGGAATTCGTACGCATGCTAAAATCAACCACTTACATAACCATCGAGAAAGTGCATGTGGTTATACATTTATTCCAGAACGCTTTATAGCTTCTAAATCAAATATCGATCATTGCAGATTGAGCAAGTGTAGGCTACTTTCAAAAGCGTGGAGATTACGCTAGGTGAAGCAGTTTAAAACAACAGAATAAACGCAATCATTTCATCCCATCCCGCAACCATCGATTCACCAAAATTATATGTTCTACGAAAACGAAAAGCGTCTGGCTGCCGAAAGACAACCCAAACTGTCATGGGTCGATGGTTGCTCTCAGCTGTGGTTTTGTGTTTTCTATTGAGCCAAGTCGACGATATCGCCCATACATGTGATAAGACGACTGAGCGACTGCTGACTCTGGGCATCCCAGATTCTCATTGCTCTTAGCTTTGATGTACTCTTCCTTCTCGCAAGCCAAATAACGTAGGACTCAGATCTCGGATCCCAAACGGTGCTTTGTATCACGTAGCTATGGACTTTATCAATACTTAGTAGGATGAATTGCTTCAGGCCCGGCAAGCCCCTCCTCCCGAAAATCCAGGATGCCCACCCTCAAGGCACCATTACTTGGGTTAAATGTATTCCGCATTGAATAAAGATGCACGGGGTGAGGGGTTGATTTACGATTCCAGAAATATGTCATCCTCTATAAAGGAAGGGTCGTGATGTAATGGCTGTTACGATGAACAGGAAATCGAACCGAAATTGCATCCTTGAAATATGCGAAAAAGTTTGTGCCTAACCTCATCCACGCTTAAAACGGCTGTCTTGACAGAGGTGATATGTCTCAAAACATGGAATACCCCCAAAAGCGAGAAAAAATCTAATGTGAGACAAACGCAAAAAGCAAGGCATAATACACCTGCCCAGTTCAAAATGCACAACCCGACAGAGCAAGATATGCACGACACTGTGAAGCGACTTATAGCCAGCGGAAACGGCGCGTTCGATAAGCAATCCGATTGTGATAAACTAACGGTGAAAGATGAGTTTCGCTCGTTCTATGACAATTAGGAAGAGTGTCGCACGCCCGTATGCCCTTGTAGTCCAGTAAATGGGGCAGACTATAACGTATCAGTTACTGAATTCCATTGGTGGCTCACTCAAATTGTGCCACTGACCACCGATCGGCGACCACTGAATCTGTTACGAGTTATGCTACTTCAGTGCTGAAAATGCGGCCCCTAGAATGGTCTTCCCGACGATCGGAGATTTAGGGGGTTTCCATGGCTCTGGATTGTTTTATTGTACATAGAGCCGGAATAACCGGGCACATGGTCATTTGTCTCCCGCCCGTAAATCCAAAGTCACCTGACCGAAAACTAAAGATTTATAGAATCCTTGAGGTTCGAACAATAAGTCTAACGATATCTTTTGATCGACGATTTAACCCATGGATCACCAAACGCTATAACGTCGTTCAACTCAGCGTGCAATATTTCACCATTTTGTCAGTGAGGATTACAGTACAGGTGCGACGCATTGTGCCGCCTCCGAACTCGAAAGCTGGGTGTGGCCGCGATTTTACGCAAGGTAGTAGGGCCTAGTTAGAAATTTTTCTTCTGCTTGATATCGGCCGTCATTGCATATAAGATCGTCACATTACGTCACTGTCAATAAATATCCGTTTATAGCTTTATCGCCGGTTTGTTGCTTAGTGAAGCTGTGAAGCAAATTTGCCTGGAAACTGATAAACAAACTAGCCTATGATATTACGTTAGTAAATGTGTCAATTATCCTCACTTCATCGCTGCATTGCCTCAGAATGTCTGAAATATTTTCAGCTGTCACGAAATTCTCTGTCCTGTGCATTGGAACTGTCATTTTGAGTGAAATCCAGAGAAGGTGAGAATAGATGCTCATTGTACAGTACGTCTAAGGGTAAATGTGCTGAAAATGAGATGTCAGCATATAGGCCTATAGAGACTTTAGTTGATTACCTTCTGATCCGAATATGGACAGTCAATTCTTGATGCGAGCGTCGCAATAAATTAGTTACAGTGTAAATCTACATAGCGCTAGCTATCCCTATTAGACGGTTGACTGATTGGTTTGACTTTGCGCTTTCTGAATTCGAGATTACGGTTTCGATTCGCCACCAAGTCAAACCAAAGACATTGAAATTGGTATCCGTTCAATTCTGCTTGGAGATCAGCATCAGGAAAGTGCAAAAGGTTTTGGCTGTGACAGCGATCAGGGCTATGAATCAGAAGCATTGATCTCGCCTACACGACCCTAGTAATTGAAAGAGCCTTCAATTCAAAACAACAGCAACAACAACTATTCGATAAAACCCTAAACCTCAACAATCAACGGTCGATCGGGATGATTTTATTTGCGTAGGCAAGCACCTTTGCCGTCATTAACAGTGTCTGCAATATTCTAACACGCAAAACTCAAACGTTCATCTTTATCATTGTATAGAATAGCAGATCTAGGCGTTCAAGTACTGTAGAAACCTATCTTATGCTTATGGACATCAGGTTATGAACAGGTTTATCACTAGTACAGTCACATGGCCATTGTAGTCCTACCAACTTACTTGTCACGAAGTTTGATCATGCAATCGATAATGGCGTCATTTAAAGTCAGTCTATTTAGGCCAGTGATTCCCAACCTTTTTTGCTACTTTCCTCCTTTGTTGATTTAAAAATTTTCTCCCCTAATCTAAATACTGTACGCACTAAGCCAGTGATACCCAAACTTTATTTTCGGCGACCCGAATTTTTGCAAAATTTTACAGACGTTTGTAGTACAAGTAAAAAAAAAATAAAAGTGGATCCATAGTTTCTGGAAAGGAAACCACTTCGCTATGCTATATAAACACATCCCGTTCAGTTGGCCAAGTGGGTTAGACTGTCCGCCTTTTGATCGGGAGTTTCCAGGTACGATTCCCGACCGAGTCAAATCGAAGACTTTAAAATTGGTATCCATTCCTCCGTGCTTGGCAGTCGGTATCGGGGAAGTGCGGAGGGCTGTGATTGCAATATTGATCCGGACTATAAGCCGAAAGTATTGACACGTATAACGTGAGTATCGACCTGGCGTAAATGACCTTAGTAGTTGAAAGCGCCTTAAATTCTAAATAAAATAAGAATAAATAAATATATAAACACATTTTTGACAAGAACAAATGCATTCCCATGTGGGCCAATACTCTTGAAGTAAACAGCCGCGACACCCTGTACACAATTTTGACATTCCTCCAATTAGAGGAGTTCCTCCCCGGTTGGGAACCACTGATTTAGGCTATATTTTCGAGAATACTTACGAGTAATATTAAATTCTATAGGGGAATCAGAGACTTTTTCTCATGGCATACAGAAAATTTCCTAACATCAATGCCGGCAAATATGTCCGGTGAAAACAACAAAGATTTACAAGACCAACATGTTAAGACGGTGATTATTAGTAGTGGCCCTCTCGCAAACCTAACCACCGACAATTACGAATCGCAATTGCAGGGATGTGGCTCTACCTCGACGAACGGGAACATGCATTACTTCGCAGAGATACATAAAGAAATAGCAAAGGCTTCAGGTATTTATACGCCAGTGAAATGAAATATAGGAAAGTAAATATTTTGATTGAAGTTGTCTCCATCTGCTGAATGACCAAGGTTAGCAGGACAAGACTTTGTTGCCATGATAATCAGTAGTCCGAAACCACTTATTTGTACGTTAGGACTATACAAAAACCAGCGCATTTCTCATAGTGAAGAGCTGCGGCATATATCTTAGCATAATGACTTATGATTTGCCTAAATGCAGCGTGTGTCCTATTATGAAGGATGTAGTCCAAATAAATCAATATTGTCACGACTTAGGGGTATATACACCCTGCAGTAAGGGCTAGTTTTATTGATCTCCATTAGAGTTAATCACCGATTCAGTCTTCGAATTCCAATTATTTTATCCGACAACTGCGATCACGTATTTCAAGAAATCTCAAAATTCAATCTAGAATAAAATTTCTTATCTAGTTTAAATGAAGTCTGCTGCCGACGAGCGGATTATGTAGCCAATCAAGGTTGCTGTCTTGGGGCTTACCGTAACATAATTAGATGGTCTCAATGTGGTATATAAATGTAGATTGACCAATAGTAATGAAGAATGTTTTCCCGACGATTCAATATAACGCTATAGATCAGGGAATGGTTTAGTAACTTGTTCCGTGCGCAACCCCAGCAGTTGTCATTTCGTTATCAACCGTGTCCTTGAGCGCTAATCTTGTACAACGCTAAACCCATATACTCGAGTGTTGATTGCACTCGATTTTCTTCTTTTCTTTCGTTTGGTTTTCTTTCTTCGGACTAGACAGTTTCGTGGCATCGTGTAGTTTCTTCAGACCAAACACCCGTTGGGTGGTTTCTATATACAGTACAGTAGTAAGCTACATGAATGGAAGATGTGGTCAGCAATTTTTCCCTGCGTCACACTCGCATGCCACACTGGGCACTAGACACCCTTTGTGGAGGGAATACTTGAAGCTTCCCACCCTTGATCTGAGTCCGCTGAGACGCGTCCACGATAGACGCGCCAGATTAGAGCCGGTCGGAGTGGGAGGTTTTCAGGGGTGGGGTAGAGGTGGAGTAGCGTGTTCTTTTGTTCCCACTCTGACTTCCACTTGTCATCGGTTCAGTCCTCTGCTGCTCGATTTCTAATACGCGAGTACAATATGGTTCATAGTATCACCAACACCAACGTGCCATTCCTATACGATGGTGTCGTGATAAACCAAAGCCATCGATTCTAAGACGATTTGTAAACGCAATGAATGACACAAATCCCCCATATGGTCTTCTACATATATTTTGTAGATAAAACGGATATGCCATCCCGCGCGGACGACGAGTGTACTCAATCCAGTCAGTCGAATAAACCGAAGTGTCCGGATGAAATTGACGCGGTTGATGAGCCAATGGCGCAGCAGGCGGATACATCGAAAGACGAAAAAGTCGCGGTCAAAGCATGGTATGACGCCAACGATTTCGACATCTCACCCATAGTCAATATCACCAACACGTTATAGGCCTACCTAACCTTGACAATGATACTATTAGTCGTTTGGGGTTGATCGAAGAATTTGTGGCTCAGATGAGTACAAATTGTTCGTCACGGTTGGATTCCTCTTACCGTAGCTGCTATAGTGGAGGGCCTGTAACTCCCGCAATTAACAGCCTTACGGTAGGGCGTAAATCGCAATTCAAGCTCCAGTTGCAGCTTTTATAATAGAAAATGTCTAAATCGCTCTTTTTTGATAGTTATGTGTCGGAAGATGACTTGAAAGAAAGCGGTGCTCCTTCAGTCAAGATGATGAATTCTACTGTACGATTCATGCTCAGTGCTTCAGCAGGGGTTGATAAAAAACAGTTGCCGCAGTCACCATGGCCGGGAAGGAAATTGAGTGACCCTTTCAAAAATTATACAACTGCGGAACAAGATCCTACTAATAGACATACACACTCATCCAAAAATACTCCGAAGAATGACCAAGCCGCTCAACCCATAATATTATCATTATCTACAATCTGTAAAGTGACTGCGCCATACGGTACTGCATCAGAGAAAAAAGATGCTAGTCATGTGAGTAGTTGATTCATCTCTTTTACCGTAGCCTACAGTGTTTTGAAGGGGGAGTCAAGTCAAAATATGATGATGGCTTGAACGAAATTATCTTTCGTGTGTGTGCAATATTGTTTGGCAATGGCATTTTCTTTCGGTCTTTTTGGCTGATTGTACCGCATAAGATTTGATAGTGATACTGTAGTTACGGCGGATTACGTCCCGGCTCTCTACGCGGGTGAAGATCTCGCCGTGGTTAGGTAATAGATTGTAGCCTACGATATATAGGCCTACAGTGCATACTAACTTGAAGAAATCCGGAAGAACTCGGATATCTCGTGGAATTATCTAACAGCGGACGTATAAGAGCCTAATCTTGAACGCACATAGTGACGATCTATTTACAGTTGCTAGGATTCGATGATGTAGCAATTTTGCTAATTGGGCTGATACAGTAAGGACGGATAGTCGAGTGTAAGCAGTGGATTGATATTTGATTTATCCAATTATAGAAATTTACGCTCGGCGCGACGATTAGGATTGCGCGTGGTCTTGGATTATGCTACTCAGTGCGTAGCTAAGGATTTGCGAACACAGCGTTGGTCCGTGTATACACGGCCATGTATGCGCACGTTTACGGCTATATGCCGGCCATACTTGTCCCATATGAGTGCGAAACAGCATGGACCGATGGACCGTGGATGGTATTTGCATACATGGATCATGACATAACTATAATCCATGTGTAGGCAATATTACATGTGGAGTTCCATGCGTCCACCGCCCATTAGTAAAGCTTGACAATTTCCCATTATATTGAAGTCTTCGTAAAGCAACGCACGTAATTTCCCGCCTTGGTATGCTGGCCTTATGAACACCAACGTTTAGCTTATTTGTCCAATGGGAATTAAACATGCGGGTGTAGGAATGAATTTGAGCTGTGATGTCAACGGGAAGTAACTTACAAAATGAAGGCCCCACTCGCTTCTTTTTGTGTATGGCTGTCTTCTGACAAAGGCATCAAACATACCAGCCACTGCTTGGTGGCCCCCAGTCGCTCAAATGACATACTGTATTTTTATAAATATAGGCCTATAACACATTTTGTAATTTCGTTAAGGACCTTGAACTGATGGTCAACTACGTGTCAGCGGCAGGAAAACATCCGCCAGTAGGAATTCTGATTTTTCGAATGTCTTATGAAACAAACGCCCACTGCTATTAGCTCACTCGACACGAAAGCCTTTGGCGATATCCGCATGTTTATTTCGAAATGTGAGTTGCACGGATCAGACTGGAGAAGGAAGAAAATCTTTTTGAAAATGTGGGTCTGTTGTGATACATGTAAGGCGGTAGACGAGGGAGCATATGAGCAGATAGCAGTGTCATAGGTCATCTCAGTTGTACCAAGGTTCTTTCCAGCATACACCAAAACTAAGGCTACTCGACGACACAATTTGGGAGAGCGTCGTCTTCAGTCTGGGTTTTCACCTGACGAAGTAACCGCACTCCGAGTATTAGTTTCCAAGAAATGTGACTGAACTTTCGCCTACTTAAAATTGAGGTCATGCCATATCCATCGGCATTCTGATTTGTTCTTCGTTTTTCATCGTCTCGACAGCAGGCTATACAGCCATGATTTCTATGTTATAGCACTGTGGTAGCACTGTGGTAGTCGTTTTGGGTGGCAAACAGCTTAATATGCAACAGCCTTTCCTTTACTCCGTTTTGGCATTGCTTGAGTGAGCCATGTCGAGCCATGCTGTACCACAATCCCTAATTCAGCGCTGGAGAATCTTATGTCGCGGCATACCGGCGTTCAACGTCTTAAAGAAAAATCCACCTTTCAGGCATATTTTTGATAAAATAACCTCGACTCAGCATGGAGGAAGATTAGGAGTCGGTTCAGTTTCCGGTAATGCAGTGATATGGCCAAAGCATCTACTAATTAAAAGTGTTCCCGTGTCTGTGCTAGAAAACGGAGTTTTGCGGGCGTCGCTCATGAAAAGAGAAATAATTGCAAATAAATGTTTCGGATCATGCGAAATTGATTTGAGCCAACGTAAGTTTTTGTTGTTGTTGATGTGGATTTAAGGCGTTTTCAACCACTAAAGTTACGTAGGCAGGCCTACACCAGGTCAACGCTTTCGATCCACGTGTCAATACTGTCAGTTTCATAGACCGAATAACACAACGGCAACTCTCTGCACTCCCCTGATACTTGCTGCCAAACTGGAAGGGAACCGATACCTATTTTTAAGTCTTTGTTTTGACTTGATCAAGAATCAAACTAGAGTAACATCCCGATTAAAAAGCGGACAGACACACCATTTCGTCAACTTAACTATTTCTTATATTCAGAACAACGATTCGGCAAAGAAGATCACGATGTGGTCAGTACGGGACAGTGGATGGCTGTAAGAGGGAAAAGTGTAGTGGGCAAAATTTCTTTATACTGATTATAAATTATAATTTTCTGAAATTATAATTATAATAGTAGAGAACAATGATTCCACTATATTTCCATGTTACTTTTAGCTTTTTCTTCTTTCGTTTTGACTTTTTTTTCTTTCTTCAAACTAGACGCCAAGTCAGCCTCACAGCAGTTACTGTTTAGTGACCTCGTACAGGTTCTTCAGACCTGTCACTCCATTGAGTGGCTTATGCATTTCACATGAATGGCTTGAACTTGGACTTAACGTAGACTGATATCTTTTACTCATGATTTGGCTTAAGCTTACCTTAGGCTTGGATTTAGGCTTGCACTTAGAATTGGGGGTAACTTGGATTAAGATTCAGTTTCGAATTATGCTGATACTTTTTGCTTAAACTTCGACTTAATACAGGGTGATATATTTGACTGAAGCTTGAGCTTATGCCTATCTTGAACTTGGATTTCGGTTTACACTCAGAATTTTGGCTAACTTGGGCTAAGATTCTGTCTTCTATTGTAATTAGGCTGATATTTTGGCTTAAACTTGTACTTAACCTAGGTTGATATCTTTGCCTCAGGCTTTGGTTTAGGTTTCACTTAGGTTTGGATTAGGCTTACACTTAAACTTTGCGCTAACTTAGGCTAAGATTCAGCTTTCACATTAGGCTGGGACTTACTAGATATATAAATTAAGATTGAAGCTGTGGTGGCGTCGATGACCGACTTCACTTATCACTGAACACACGACAAAAACTTATAATAGACGGAAAATCCTGTTTGTCTGAAAGGGATTTATCTTCGGAATTACCTGCACCTGTAATAAATTTACCTTGTCATATAGCATATTCGTGATTTTCACTATGCTTACAGACATTTCGTAAATATTAAATATACTCCGAATGGAGGCGTAGGCTCGAATACCACTTCTGACACCAGTGTTACGTTTTTGTATTGTATGATGAGTTTATTTCTCCAAGTTAAACCGCACATCAAATCCCAATGAAAATGCGAACAAGATACTGCAGACAACAACACCAGACGAAAAGGCTGACAATAGCTAAATAGACGTAGTACTCAACAAAGCTCACGATTACACTAGAGACTGCTGACACACGTGCGCTACGTGCTTATATACGAGCTCCCGATTACCAATCGGAGTAAAACAATGATAAGGGATTACTAATTAGAGTCAAAGACTCGAAGCACAAGGAAGAGAGAAACCGATGTTAGCAAATACATAACAAATAGTACTTTTTTTACGCGGGAATAGTAATGGGAATTATATCGACATTGCTGTATAAATTTTACTCTTTCATATTATTGTATTTTTAGGATTGTGATGCCCTTGGCACCCACATCAAGCAGTACCGTCAACCGCGCCTTGATCACGCGCTAGCGTAGTACTAAGCGGGAAAGTCTACCATGTTTTTTTATTTCAATCATTTGGAATTTACGGCATTTTTCACCTACTAAGACCATGTACGTCAGGTCGATTCTTACGGTATACGTGTTAATACTTCCGGTTTATAGCCCGGATTACTATTACAATCACGGCTCTGCGCACTTCCCCGATACCTACTGCCAGTCATGGAGGAACGGATGCCAATTTTAAAGTCTTCGATTTGACTCGGTCGGGAATCGAACCCGCAACCTCCCGATCATATAGCGGACGGTCCAACCCACTCGGCCAACTTAACCATGGTGCAGGGTGCCTATTGCAATCATCAGTAATACGGTTCTCAGAGGATTTCATACGCAACAATTGCATAGAACCGACAATGATTAGTCCGTTTAAAAGTCGTGCTAACCTTTCCCATAACCTTGTCATTGCTGATCTTCTATTTTCGTTTGGCATTTATTTGGAAAACTTTCCTCCGACTATAGCAGCCACAGCTTGGTGACTTCGTCCAGGTTCCTCACACCAGTCACTCTGCTATATACACTGCACACTTCACAGAAGTGGATGGCATGACTGCTGATGACGGAGGCTAAGATGACGATTTCCTATTTCTTGATATAACAGTGTAAATGATTATGTACTCTACTGTACTGTACGAACCAACATTATCATCATTATTACATCTACAACGTTATCAATCAACTTGCTACGCAAATTTAGTAGCTGATTTGTTGCTGTTGAATTTAAGTTTGCCTACTATTGTTGCTGGTTTTACCAAACTCGTGCTGAATCGAGTGTTGGGGTTGTTGAGCCGCCCATTAATCGACTTTGATCTCTGATCATCAATCAGAATTAGAACAGCTCAGTCGACTCAGGACAGTCGGGACACTCGACATCTCAGTAATGAACGTCCCAAATAACGACGTAAAAGCGACGGATTGGTGATTGAAATCGCACGGAGAATAGACATCAACCAATACACCGGTTCCGTTACAATCCGATGAGTCGTTCGTGTAGTCTCGGTAATCACTATATGCACATTGAGTAATAATGTGATGCACGTTGGTTGATTACTTGATTGCCTTAATGAATGCGCCTACCTCAGACTGCGTCTCCACGACTGTGAACGATTTAGCGATTTTAAAACGCGTTTTGCTATTACAAGCTATCACGGCCCAATGGCGAATATAAGTTTATCGAGGGGTGTTGTTGGTGGGTTTGCGAATATGAGATGTCGTTGAACTCCGCGCTGATTTCGCCGGACCATACGTTAAG
This sequence comes from Botrylloides violaceus, assembly GCA_030412335.1. Classification (NCBI taxonomy): domain Eukaryota; kingdom Metazoa; phylum Chordata; class Ascidiacea; order Stolidobranchia; family Styelidae; genus Botrylloides; species Botrylloides violaceus. The sequence continues at coordinate 9,869 of JASFYC010000656.1, read as the reverse complement.
GATAGTTTATGAACTCTACCCTGAGTATGTTACGGTGTGAAAATCCGGTTCGTTTTCGGCTGTAACTCTTTGACTCCGTGATGGTCTTATGTTTACCTCGTGCTCGCAGTTGCGAGAATTCTTTTGTGAAGTTCAAATGCAATTCGGATATTTTGTTGTGTTTTGAGAGAAAATCTGGCCTTTTATGGTTTAGAAATGAGTTAAACTTGATTGCAAGTAACTGTGTATTGTTATGACGATTTGGATCCTAATTAGGTCTGCACGTATTAAATTTTTTATAACCGTTCCACGTTTCCACGAGTTGTTGTAAATCCTCGATACGTTTCAACTGTGAGGAACTATAAGCTTCACTATATGCTTCAACCCCCATTTCAAGTTTTTACATTCTGTGTGTGACTTATGTCCAGACCAATCGTTGGCTGGAAGAGTCTGACTGATGATAATTTGTTATTAAAGCACCTTTCGTTGTAAGTGAAAATCTGAATTTCAGGGAATACAGCAGTGGATATAAGTGGGACACGTGGGTAAAATATTACTGGTTGAAAGTGCTGAGATCCTAATGTTGCTGACTGCCGAGCAGACCTAGAAAAACGTAACCGATCAGTCGCTACAGAGTGCAGTTTTTTGGTGTAGTTGCAACTTTTCATTCCCCAAGTTTCCACTCTTTTCTTTCTGCTTGATTATGATAATTTAACTAAGTTGGTGTTGGTGGTCTGCTACTTTATTTGCTTCGTGTCCCGCTTCACGGAATGTGCATATGACTTCCGCTGAGACATAAATTCTGTCAATGCTCCTCGCTCCGTTTTTTTATGGCATGTGTACAACACAATGTACAACACCAGAATAAAGCACCATCTTTTAGATCGTTATTCTCAATAATGGTTGTATGTAGTGTTGCAGTTGATCGGTCTCTTAAAATATGGCGTACGCTAACTTAGTAAGGTGGAAAGCGCCATCGATCAAATACAATAACTAGCTGGTCCCGTGAAGAATTTGAGAAATCGACTGTGCGATTTGGTAAAAACCCGGGCTATAAACCAGGAATACTGTCCCGTCTATGCTAACTCAATGACTCATTGAAGTTATATCATATAACATTAAAACTCAAGTTAAATGATTTCTAATGAGTCCTTTTATTCAAATACCTACCACAGTAAATTTGCCTATCAACAAAATGTCTGTCTTACCAACTTAATGGTAAGAGGATATGCTATACTTGATTAATCGCTACTGTAATAATTACTTTATTCACTATTTCGCGATGTCGAGAAAATCAGGTACCACGAGAATTCGGTATTCATAATTCATATTTCATAATCTATAACTCATCATACATAACAATATTCCATACAATTTTCATCATTCATTCAAAACTGTCTGAAATTTCGCAAATATCGGCGCAAATGAAGAAACGTTGGTACATCCCAAAACCATATTTCATAATCATCATAATCCATACATAAAATATTCATTCAAAATTTTGTCGGAAAGGGTGCAAAACCCGTTACAGAAAATTTGGGTACATCTCGGATTTCATATTTCATATTTCATATTTCATATTTCATATTTCATATTTCATATTTCATAACATATATTTATTAAACATTTCGTGTGAATATGCGCACATTTCTGCACGAAAGACTGAAAATTAGGTACGCAGGATAGACAACCTGTTCCAAACAATAGATAAACCATGTACAGACGTCATAAAAAATTGAGCTGCCAAATGTAGAATTAGAAGTATCATCATGATGCGAGTCTGATTCGGTTTGCGACTCGCTCAAACCTTCTTCGTCCTCATCATTGTCATCTATAGCGTACGAGCTGCTCAAACTACTAAGTCTAGGCGCTGGAGATCGGGGTGAACTTTGACCTTCGGTTCTTTCGGCAAGTGTAAATGCTTTGGCAGCACAACTGCGATCACCAGCGTTTACTTCTACATTCTGAAACATACCAACTGAAATCGCATGCTTCCATTTGTCTTGGATCTCTACTTTATATTTCTCTATCTCTTCAATAGTGCTTTGGCGATGAAATCGAGACGTCACGATGGTGCTTTCACGGATGAATGGATGCTGCAATGCATCAGGAGCTGACAATCTAGATGTCGGCTCAGGATCTAGTAATTTCTTGATTAAATCTTTGGCGTAAATACAAATACTATTGTTCTCTCCATCTTCAGGAAATTTATATATTCGTCCTCTCATTTGGTCAATCAACAGTTGCCCATTACCGTCGAACGCTGGTCTTCCAATTAACATAAGATACAGCAATATGCCACATGACCATAGATCAATTTTATGTCTTGAAGCTTCACCTGACAACATTTCAGGCGCCATATAATAACTACGTGCGTTACCAATGTACTCAAAATATTCATAATTTTTATATACACCAGCAGCGGCAAAATTTGCGATCTTGACAACAGCGTCTTTTGTTTTATCCGTAAGCAAAATATTATTACACTTGAGATCGCGGTGGATGATGTTCTTCCTGTGAAGATACGCAACACCTTTTAGTACTTGCTCAATGCACTGACAAGCATCATATTCAGTGTAATAGTCTCTGCGGATGATATCATCAAATAATTCGGATCCATAAACCATATCAAACACAAGAAAGTAGGCTATATCTTCTACGTAATACTGGACCAACTTCACGATGTTTTTATGATTAAGCTGTTGGCAGATTCCAATTTCGTATACAATCGCCAGTTCCTCTGTTAAAGCGGTATACATCAACTTGACTGCAAACTCTTTTTGAGTGGTTTTTTCAACACATCGATTGACGACGCCGAATTGGCCTTCTCCCAACTTCTCTTTTATGTCATATATATCATCAAACTCTGTATTTTCTGCACTAGAAGCCATCGTAGATTATTGAAATGAATTGAAGAATCGAACAGAATTTAATCATAAAGCTAAATATGGGAAAAAAGAATATAGTGGAGCTGATAGCGGACGATATTGTAAAGAAGATCGTCACAGACGCTTTTAAAAACCAAGGCTGTTCCTTAAACCTGTGGTGATATGCTGAATAAGAAAATCATGAGTTAGTATTAAAATAATCCGCTTTGATTTGAGATGCCTAAAACGGAAAAATGTACGCCCAGTGCATTGAGGATAGTGCAAAGAGCTAGCGCTTGATTTCGATAGCCTACGTACTCCTTCGGTGCCTCCTTGTTCAGCCTTCATATGCACACCATACTCGGTTGATTTGCACATATATATAACAGCAGGTCTTATACGCAAGTATCAAAATGAAGTTGGCTTCATCGCATCAGCGAACGCTCCACCCATTCTGCCTCCCAACAATTCTTGCAACTGACGCCTTCAGTACGCCGCTGTAACATTCCTATTGTACTGTACCTCGCTTATTTCGCTGGTTTCTAATAATGAACCACTGATAACTTTATTACCTGTCGCGAAGCGTTAAGAAAGATGTCGAAAAGAGAAAGACTGACTGACTGGCTTCTTACTTTGCTCACCCACAGTATCTGAGGATTGCAGAGGATTGTGCTTGTGATAGTGATCCGGGCTATAGACCGGAAATATTGACACGTGTACCGTTAGTATTTACATAGCGTGCATGAATTTAGTAGAGTGAAAAACGCCATAAATCCAAAACAACAACTAGCTGGATCCGCGAAGAATTGGCGAAATGGGCGGTGCGATTTAAACCTCCGGTTGCTCCCACCATCGCTCACAACGCATAAATATGCCATATCTCCCTATTTACCGCGCTATATGATACAATATACAAACCCAAGACAGGAGAATTATCTCAGTAATTATCCCGCGCAATCACAGAAAATGATCAATTCACCGAATTCACTCATCCCATATTGCGGTACACTTGACCAAATTCGGGACATTGTGGTTTAAACCCCAACCTATCATAGCAGGCTGCAAGATGCAAGCTCTCTGGTGGATGCATCCTTCCTCCTGCGACATCTACTGTCAGGAAAGAGTAGTCTTTCGGGGAAGGGGGTGGATTACCTCAATCGCTAGACTGCGCAGTCACAGGGATAGTCACAGGTGATAAATTCACTCATTCCATTTTTAAGACACTTGACTAAGCTCGCGACACAGTGGTTTAAACCCCGACCTATCTCAATTGCTCAACATTCTACAAGATACAAACTCACGACTGGAGGAGACCATAAACACGAAACCTTCTAGCAACAGTTAGATATATTCAAGTACTGTATGTACCTAACAAATGATAAATGATACAAAAGATATGGGCCTATAGTACACACAACAAATAAATGGTACAAATAGGTGAATTTAAGGCAACCGGGGAAGGAAAGCGAATTCTTTCATGCACACTTTTTGGATTGGAGTCATCCCTATATGCGAAAAAATGCAAGGAAAAAATTTGCTTAATGAGAAATCTGTTTCTAAAGTTTAACTGTATGCAATGGGTGGGTGATATTCGTATTTATGGGATAATCAGCATCGACTGCCTGTAATGTAATAAGTCACGCCTTCTCGACAACCTGGTAATTAGATCACGTTAACAAACAACGCCATGAATGAAATGAAGACTCCAATTGGTGCCTGCTGCACTCTCGCTCCTGGGCACGTAAAGCGGTGCAGCAGAATGGATCGAAGAAACGAGTGGAGGTAGGAGTGAGAAGAGCAGACGAACACGCAACTCCATCTCTAATTTCCCACCTCTCTGACGCGTCCTCAATCGACTTAAACCTGCCACGTCTGACGTGGACACTCCAGAATCGTTTGAGAATATGGGTGAGATGTTTTAGGTGTTACTCGCAGTGTGGCATGTGAGTGTGGTGCAGAAGAGCAAACCTCAATCATTCATACCTGTCCAATATATAAGCTACGTAATGGGGTATATCGTCAGTAGCCTTGCAAGAGTTTAATATAGGTCAAACTGCCATAGGTTTATATGGTTCACAGTCTCTAAGATCAACATCCGTCAAGATGGGGCAGGGAATCACTAACCACAAGATTTAGCGCCCTGAACCTGACGAGGCCACTGAGCCGTGGCTGCCAGTCTTCGAAACAAGTTAATTGCAATAAAATGAATCCACTTTTACATGCATTATATTGTATTATTATTGCCTTGCGGCCACCGGATCTCTCATAACTTCAGCTGCCAGTCTTCCCTGGTCTCTTTGCAAGCAGCCGCAGCCGCGTAGTAGTTTACTACCCCTTTCGTAAAGCTTTTATAATATTTTTCACCTGACTTCTCTCATCCTGGTCTTGGCTTTTTGGTTATCTCCTCGTTTCTGTAAAGATATGGCGTTGTAACACTATTGGGACTAATAAGACAAAGCTCCTTCTTTTTAACGTCCAGATAAATTTATAGCAACATATTCACAACTAGCCGATGCGACAGATATAGAGAGTGTTACAACAGTTTTAATGTTCAGCCAATTCATTCATTCATTGATAAAGAGTTGAGGGATAAAAACACTTTGTACACGTTCATGAAACGGTGCATAGTTGTTAAGTCATAAACCGATTAGGTCGCAAGAAAAATGCCCGCCGGTGTCACGACCGCATGAGTGCCGCCTTAATGTAGCGCACGGTTTTAGTTTAAGTCACCCGCCTTCAAAGATTGGTATCGTTTGCCTCTCCTCTTGGCAGTCAGTATCGGGAGAGCGAGAAAACGAGAGAGTGAAAGAACGGGATAGAGAGAGAGAGAGAAAGAGATAGGGGGCGCAGTGCTGTATTACTAAGAGTCTGTACAGACGTAACAAAACGAAATTACTTAACGTAATATTGCAAATGCTACATCGAATCTTCCATACTACAAGTAAGGTATGTAACTTCATGATGTTCTTCTGTCGATTGAATTGTTCGCTTTGATCTGTCACGTACACTAAACGTCATTAATGGTACAGTTAGGGTAATAGACTAGTGCATCCTTACCCAGGTGTCCACACCTCAAACGCGATCGCCTCAAGTGTTTATCCTAGTTCCGCCAGCATATCCGCATCATATTTAGCCTAAAGCCTTACATTGAATTGCGACTTCGATAAGCATTTGGCTACTTGGGCGTCTCCTTGTCCAGCCTGCATATCCGCATCATTCCCGCGTGATACTGTATGCGTATGTATTAAGTGAGTTTGTGTGTGTGTGTGTATGCAAAGCGTGAGTCTATGTAAATGCAGCGAACATCTAATAAGGACAAACACGACGTTCTTTCCTACTGTTTACGCTCTGACCGGACATGCAGATACAGTGCGCTTTTACGTAATCATGCATGTAATATTCGAAAAATTGGTATATGAGAAGGACGAATGCCAACGGTCTTCGACGTCACGGATGACGTTAGAAAAGAGATGACGCATGAACAATGAAAAAAAACCTTACATTCCCCACTTTCAAATCAATGGGCCGACTGAGCAGAGCAGATGTCCGAAAGTTTGAGAATTATATTCCAATTAACTGAGCAGGACGTTGAATCTGTTGTGTCTATAATTAACTGGATTGTGAGCCATCCACTATTTTTACAAAACTACTGCGGCCTAATTTTCAAATAGGGTGGTTGTCGCCACCAATTCAAAAGGGGATGACCATGAATGACAATGACAATTGGTTCCATTGTGACCGAGTAAACCAAAGAAATTGACATTGGTATCCGTTCATTCTTTGCTTGTGGCGGTTATTAAGTCGGTTACAGTAACATTAGCCTTAGGAATTTAACGTTTAGACGCAATAGACGTTGATTTTGATTGTATCCAAAACAAAAGCCATTGTGTTCTATGCAATGCTTCGCTACCCAGCTTCGCACTTTTATGCTTGGCAATCAGTATCTGCGGAATGCGTAGGTTTGTGGCTGTGATAGTGATCCGGGATTATACCTAAAGTATTGACATGCTGCAAAGAATTGATACAGCGTACATGACCCTAGTAGAGTGAAAATATTTCTAAAAAAATTCGTGCCCAAATGTGAACGCATGGTTACCAGGACTCGCAACGTGCTCTCGATTGATCACATGTAAAGCACTCCTCCCCTCTCACACCCCTTCCAATAAGATATCAAATCTGCCTAAACTGAGTCCCAAGAACAGCTATTTATGAAGAATATAGGGCACTTAATTGTGATGTCACTATCTGGAATTATGTGCTTGATTATGTCACGACAATTTCTCACATAACGTACAATGTACACAACTATACCAAACACTACTATTTCCCCGTTCCCGAGGCGCCAGCGACCGGCTTCGATCTGCTGCGTCAGACGTGGACGCGACTTAGTCGTGAACGTGGGATCGCTTCGGGTTGTCCCTCCACAAGTGGTGTCTTTCTACCGATGCGGAGTGCAGGTGTAGGGCGGAGGAGAAAACCGCAGATCACGTCATTCACTCATGTGCAGTGAATAAGCCACCCAGTGGAGTGACTCCCCTGAAGAACCTGGACGAGGCCACCAAGCAGTGGCTGCTGTGCGACTGCCCTGACGTTTAGTCAAAAGAAACTGATAAAAGCCAGTCTATAACGGTAAAAAATTATCAACTTGAAGGCGACGGGTCGCTGTCGCTGGTATGTCTGGTGTTGATGATATGCAGTGACAGTCGGTAACGGTTTTGGTCTCGGTTTGGTGGTCCCAGCGCACAGCTCAAGTTCATTGAAGATTTCAACGAACGTAGCACATCGTCAACTAGGGCCATTACCCACGAGCAACGGCGCAGGTCAGTGCTTATTCGCATATTCTCGGCATAAGATCGTACCGAATGCGGTAAGCAACAATTAGCTGCGTTGCTCGACACTATACACTACTGTACATTCGTATGAAATTTCTCACGGATTTTGAGCTCTGCGCAACGACAAATGAAGCGAGACTAAACCCCTTGGAGATGCATCTTTCAAAACAACTCGGGCCTACCACCTCTAACAGCTACTGTGGATTTTCCGTGAGAAAGATTTGCCAGATAATTAAATACACTTTCTTTGCTCATTGAAGACATCCATCATATATTTTTGCAAGAAGCCCCCCTTTTTTTACAATGCAAAGCATTCGATCTAATACACAACAGACATAGTGTCATAAAACTCAGCATCACGTATACGCAGCGCCATATCCTATCTCTTTGGACATGCGGAATTTTTTTCAACGTAATCATTTTCTGGCATAGGCACGAATTCTTCGAAGTAGTCCTGGTAAAAAACGTTTTGTGAGAGAATATAGAGGGACACACCTCATCGACTTACCACCCTATGGCTGCCCAGTCAGAAAATGCATGATTCCCTAGGTGACACAGGGGTGGGGTGGCCAAGACTTGCTTATGGAACGCCAAACGTTATATGGCCCACACATGACGTTGTCATGGCAACAACTGACACACGGATATATTTACCACACTTGTTCCATGACCTTTAGCACTCTATCTTGTGGGCCCGGTATGACTGAATAATGCTGTAAATGGCCAATGCACGGCCACTTGTACATGGCCCGATGTTTTTTTTTGCATACCCTTTGCGACACGCGGGCCGCCCAAGGCCATGCGCAACTGCAGCCTCGCGTCATACTTGTACCGAGCGTAAATGTCTTTGGCTATCTACTTATTCAACCTACCGGCAAGGTTGTTTAAGTACTAAGCGCCAAATTTATAAATGGATGTGCACTAGAGTTTGCCATAAACATATAGTAACGTACCTAAATTACTGACAATCACTGCATGCCTATTCTCGTCACTAACAGTATTTCGTTCATTTACCCAAAGTAGCAAAATCCTTAAAGTTGCTACGAGCTGCATGTTTCTGACTGTTATGATATTTGCATTGGTTGATATCTGTGCCTACAATGTCTATTCGAGTATATATCATTCAATCCCGATGATTTTATTCGATTCGATATCTGCAACTATTCAATTTTGTCCAGCCCGATACTTACCACTAATGGATTCATCGTGTTAAGGCATGTTGTGTATTGCGTGGCATTATCCATGAATCCTTGCGCAAACTCTCGCCTTTTGTCGTTCCATTCAACCTTGACAATTAATTGTATATCCATCACGAAAATGTCTTTGGCAACGCACCATTGCTATGCTACATCGGGCCAGAAAAAACTCGACCCGCCCGGCACAACTTCGAGGTCCAGCCAATCATGCCTGAACCTGTGCACTATACCCCGACGATTACCTTCACTCATGTTTTGACAGAACTTCTCGAAAGTTATGGTAAATTTATAGAAAATTTACCCATCCAGAATCGCAACAAATTGTACGTAGATCGATAGCATTTAACCTCCTAAACACAAATATACCCGTCCCACTTCTCGGTCGCAACTATTTACGGAGATATCGCCCGTCGAAATTTGCTACCGCTACGCCTAAAAGCATAGCGGAAAGTAAGCGCAGCGGCGAAGCACTGAGATACGAATGACGTCACTGAAAGAGGGGTTGCCAGATATACCGAGAGAACCGATAGTCCTAGAAAGTTATCAACGAGAATGACAAATTAACGAGAATGCCCGAAAAGTCGGGGAGTTGAAATCAGTGAACGAACTGCATAGCCTACCTTTGTGCTATTTCTGCCAATTTCCCCGTATCCGTACGCATCTGCAAATTGGGCATGAACCCACTCTTTGCCATTTATGGGCGGGAAATCGTACCTTGTGCTAGCCGCATGATTTTCTTTGTGCGACAGTGGTAGTTATTGATTGCCGTTAGCCGGTTTCCCATCCATATACCGCAAAGGGTTCGATCGATACATGTGGTCGTGAGTAAGGCTCTTGTTTAGAAAAGTAACCACGGCATCACAGTAGTCCTGGGTCGAGTGGGAGCTTGTAGGTACGCGGAATTCCGATGACTTAATGTTCGTTCATAAGTCGAACTTATTGCCTCAGTACATAAATATGCGGTCCAGTAGGGAATTATGCAAATGAGATTAATG
>JASFYC010000655.1:0-45613 GCA_030412335.1 Botrylloides violaceus | reverse complement strand
GTTACTAGAACTATAATGCATACATAGTATTTGACTTGGGTTCTGTACTTTAGGTAGAAAGTGCGTTAAATTGGAAAGTGCTTTATTTCAGATTTCCTTAACATTGCGATTTTCTCCGAAGTCGTTGACTTGAGCGAGATGAGACTATATCGCGCAGTGTCCAGCAGTTACCTGAACTATATTGCAATCGTTTATTTAGACTTGAGTTCTATACTTTAGGTAGAAAGTGCGTTATTTTGGAAGTCCTTAACAAGGCGTTTTTCTCTAAAGTCTTTGACTTGAGGGAGATGAGACTATATCAAACAGTGTCTATTAGTTACTAGAACTATAATGCATTCATAGTATTTGACTTGGGTTCTTTACTTTAGGTAGAAAGTGCGTTAAATTGGAAAGTGCTTTATTTCAGATTTCCTTAACATTGCGATTTTCTCCGAAGTCGTTGACTTGAGCGAGATGAGACTATATCGCGCAGTGTCCAGCAGTTACCTGAACTATATTGCAATCGTTTATTTAGACTTGAGTTCTATACTTTAGGTAGAAAGTGCGTTATTTTGGAAGTCCTTAACAAGGCGTTTTTCTCTAAAGTCTTTGACTTGAGGGAGATGAGACTATATCAAACAGTGTCTATTAGTTACTAGAACTATAATGCATTCATAGTATTTGACTTGGGTTCTTTACTTTAGGTAGAAAGTGCGTTAAATTGGAAAGTGCTTTATTTCAGATTTCCTTAACATTGCGATTTTCTCCGAAGTCGTTGACTTGAGCGAGATGAGACTATATCGCGCAGTGTCCAGCAGTTACCTGAACTATATTGCAATCGTTTATTTAGACTTGAGTTCTATACTTTAGGTAGAAAGTGCGTTATTTTGGAAGTCCTTAACAAGGCGTTTTTCTCTAAAGTCTTTGACTTGAGGGAGATGAGACTATATCAAACAGTGTCTATTAGTTACTAGAACTATAATGCATTCATAGTATTTGACTTGGGTTCTTTACTTTAGGTAGAAAGTGCGTTAAATTGGAAAGTGCTTTATTTCAGATTTCCTTAACATTGCGATTTTCTCCGAAGTCGTTGACTTGAGCGAGATGAGACTATATCGCGCAGTGTCCAGCAGTTACCTGAACTATATTGCAATCGTTTATTTAGACTTGAGTTCTATACTTTAGGTAGAAAGTGCGTTATTTTGGAAGTCCTTAACAAGGCGTTTTTCTCTAAAGTCTTTGACTTGAGGGAGATGAGACTATATCAAACAGTGTCTATTAGTTACTAGAACTATAATGCATTCATAGTATTTGACTTGGGTTCTTTACTTTAGGTAGAAAGTGCGTTAAATTGGAAAGTGCTTTATTTCAGATTTCCTTAACATTGCGATTTTCTCCGAAGTCGTTGACTTGAGCGAGATGAGACTATATCGCGCAGTGTCCAGCAGTTACCTGAACTATATTGCAATCGTTTATTTAGACTTGAGTTCTATACTTTAGGTAGAAAGTGCGTTATTTTGGAAGTCCTTAACAAGGCGTTTTTCTCTAAAGTCTTTGACTTGAGGGAGATGAGACTATATCAAACAGTGTCTATTAGTTACTAGAACTATAATGCATTCATAGTATTTGACTTGGGTTCTTTACTTTAGGTAGAAAGTGCGTTAAATTGGAAAGTGCTTTATTTCGGATTTCCTTAACATTGCGATTTTCTCCGAAGTCGTTGACTTGAGCGAGATGAGACTATATCGCGCAGTGTACAGCAGTTACCTGAACTATATTGCAATCGTTTATTTAGACTTGAGTTCTATACTTTAGGTAGAAAGTGCGTTATTTTGGAAGTCCTTAACAAGGCGTTTTTCTCTAAAGTCTTTGACATGAGGGAGATGAGACTATATCAAACAGTGTCTATTAGTTACTAGAACTATAATGCATTCATAGTATTTGACTTGGGTTCTTTACTTTAGGTAGAAAGTGCGTTAAATTGGAAAGTGCTTTATTTCGGATTTCCTTAACATTGCGATTTTCTCCGAAGTCGTTGACTTGAGCGAGATGAGACTATATCGCGCAGTGTACAGCAGTTACCTGAACTATATTGCAATCGTTTATTTAGACTTGAGTTCTATACTTTAGGTAGAAAGTGCGTTATTTTGGAAGTCCTTAACAAGGCGTTTTTCTCTAAAGTCTTTGACGTGAGGGAGATGAGACTATATCAAACAGTGTCTATTAGTTACTAGAACTATAATGCATTCATAGTATTTGACTTGGGTTCTTTACTTTAGGTAGAAAGTGCGTTAAATTGGAAAGTGCTTTATTTCGGATTTCCTTAACATTGCGATTTTCTCCGAAGTCGTTGACTTGAGCGAGATGAGACTATATCGCGCAGTGTCCAGCAGTTACCTGAACTATATTGCAATCGTTTATTTAGACTTGAGTTCTATACTTTAGGTAGAAAGTGCGTTATTTTGGAAGTCCTTAACAAGGCGTTTTTCTCTAAAGTCTTTGACTTGAGGGAGATGAGACCATATTAAACAGTGTCTATTAGTTACTAGAACTATAATGCATTCATAGTATTTGACTTGGGTTCTGTACTTTAGGTAGAAAGTGCGTTAAATTGGAAAGTGCTTTATTTCAGATTTCCTTAACATTGCGATTTTCTCCGAAGTCGTTGACTTGAGCGAGATGAGACTATATCGCGCAGTGTCCAGCAGTTACCTGAACTATATTGCAATCGTTTATTTAGACTTGAGTTCTATACTTTAGGTAGAAAGTGCGTTATTTTGGAAGTCCTTAACAAGGCGTTTTTCTCTAAAGTCTTTGACTTGAGGGAGATGAGACTATATCAAACAGTGTCTATTAGTTACTAGAACTATAATGCATTCATAGTATTTGACTTGGGTTCTTTACTTTAGGTAGAAAGTGCGTTAAATTGGAAAGTGCTTTATTTCGGATTTCCTTAACATTGCGATTTTCTCCGAAGTCGTTGACTTGGGCGAGATGAGACTATATCGCGCAGTGTACAGCAGTTACCTGAACTATATTGCAATCGTTTATTTAGACTTGAGTTCTATACTTTAGGTAGAAAGTGCGTTATTTTGGAAGTCCTTAACAAGGCGTTTTTCTCTAAAGTCTTTGACTTGAGGGAGATGAGACTATATCAAACAGTGTCTATTAGTTACTAGAACTATAATGCATTCATAGTATTTGACTTGGGTTCTTTACTTTAGGTAGAAAGTGCGTTAAATTGGAAAGTGCTTTATTTCGGATTTCCTTAACATTGCGATTTTCTCCGAAGTCGTTGACTTGAGCGAGATGAGACTATATCGCGCAGTGTCCAGCAGTTACCTGAACTATATTGCAATCGTTTATTTAGACTTGAGTTCTATACTTTAGGTAGAAAGTGCGTTATTTTGGAAAGTGCTTTATTTCAGATTTCCTTAACATTGCGATTTTCTCCAAAGTCGTTGACTTGAGCGAGATGAGACTATATCGCGCAGTGTCCAGCAGTTACCTGAACTATATTGCAATCGTTTATTTAGACTTGAGTTCTATACTTTAGGTAGAAAGTGCCTTATTTTGGAAGTCCTTAACAAGGCGTTTTTCTCTAAAGTCTTTGACATGAGGGAGATGAGACTATATCAAACAGTGTCTATTAGTTACTAGAACTATAATGCATTCATAGTATTTGACTTGGGTTCTTTACTTTAGGTAGAAAGTGCGTTAAATTGGAAAGTGCTTTATTTCAGATACGAACCAATTTCCGACTTTCGTCTTGGCCCGTCCTCGGCGGACTGCCCAATCGGCTTTTCTCCCGCGTCAAATATCGACCATACTCCAAGCACTCGATTTGCAGGTTGGCTCAAGGGAGATCGCTTCGGAATCGCGCCGCTGGTCGACGCCGCCGCTCCGGCCGTCGTCAAAGCACGCGCTCAACAGCAGTCGCATTATCGCTTCTCGGCCTTTTGGCTAAGATCAAGTGTAGTATCTGTTCTTTTCAGATTAATACCTGAAACGAGGATCATCGATCCTCACTGTGTATTAATTTGATTTTTGCAGCGCTCGGCGGCGAGCACGTGGCTTGCCACGCCGCCGCCACGGGTCGTCTCGGTATTGCAGTACCTCCGAGCACGGCCCGCGCCCTCCGACGCGTCGGAGACCCATCCATAACTCTCTGTCCAGTCCGTACGCACGGCGGCGACCGCCACCCGGTCGCGTCACAAGCACTGTTTCGTTCCAACGCGAAGAAAAATGCGATCGCAACCGCCGTGATGCTTACCTTAATACAACCAAATACTCCAATGACCCGGGGGCAGTCGCGGGGTACGCTGTGATGGCGACCACTCGTGGCACGGAGAGAGAGTGTAGGTGCATAAACTTGCTTTCAAGCGGTCGCTGTCGAGCTTGCTCGCGAGATACGCCGCGTCCCGACACTCGCCGTCGCGCCAAATATCGACCGCACTTTCACTGAGATATACCGGAAAAAAGAGATTGTTTTGGGCCGGGAGTGCCCTTCTATAGATCTGGGTCGGTCCGCAGACCGACGTGGCGTCGCCCAGCTGGTTAGACTCCGCTACCGACGTTTCACGCTGCGTCCGGCGACCCGACCGCGCCACATGCCGAAAGACTTTACGGTGGCTGGCTTGACGAGCGATCCCCTTTGAGCATACGGCGGCGCCGCGGCCCAGGGAACCAATTTCCGACTTTCGGCTTGGCCCGTCCTCGGCGGACTGCCCAATCGGCTTTTCTCCCGCGTCAAATATCGACCATACTCCAAGCACTCGATTTGCAGGTTGGCTCAAGGGAGATCGCTTCGGAATCGCGCCGCTGGTCGACGCCGCCGCTCCGGCCGTCGTCAAAGCACGCGCTCAACAGCAGTCGCATTATCGCTTCTCGGCCTTTTGGCTAAGATCAAGTGTAGTATCTGTTCTTTTCAGATTAATACCTGAAACGAGGATCATCGATCCTCACTGTGTATTAATTTGATTTTTGCAGCGCTCGGCGGCGAGCACGTGGCTTGCCACGCCGCCGCCACGGGTCGTCTCGGTATTGCAGTACCTCCGAGCACGGCCCGCGCCCTCCGACGCGTCGGAGACCCATCCATAACTCTCTGTCCAGTCCGTACGCACGGCGGCGACCGCCACCCGGTCGCGTCACAAGCACTGTTTCGTTCCAACGCGAAGAAAAATGCGATCGCAACCGCCGTGATGCTTACCGTAATACAACCAAATACTCCAATGACCCGGGGGCAGTCGCGGGGTACGCTGTGATGGCGACCACTCGTGGCACGGAGAGTCAGTTACTTAAACGCTAATGCATTCATTCTGATTGACGTGGCTTCTTTATTTTAGAAAGAAGTCCGTTATTTTGGCATTCCGTAACAATGCGATTTCATCCAAATACCTCGACTTTAGCGCGATAAGACTATATCGAACAGAGTCTGTCAGTTACTTAAACGCTAATGCATTCATTCTCATTGACGTGGCTTCTTTATTTTGGAAAGAAGTCCGTTATTTTGGCATTCCGTAACAATGCGATTTCATCCAAATACCTCGACTTTAGCGCGATAAGACTATATCGAACAGAGTCTGTCAGTTACTTAAACGCTAATGCATTCATTCTCATTGACGTGGCTTCTTTATTTTGGAAAGAAGTCCGTTATTTTGGCATTCCGTAGCAATGCGATTTCATCAAAATACCTCGACTTTAGCGCGATAAGACTATATCGAACAGAGTCTGTCAGTTACTTGAACGCTAATGCATTCTTTTCATTGACATAGCTTCTTTATTTTGGAAAGAAAACCGTTATTTTGGCATTCCGTAACAATGCGATTTCATCCAAATACCTCGACTTTAGCGCGATGAGATTATATCGAACAGAGTCTGTCAGTTACTTAAACGCTAATGCATTCATTCCTATTGTCGTGGCTTCTTTATTTTGGAAAGAATACCGGTATTTTGGCATTCCATAACAATGTGATTTCATCCAAATACCTCGACTTTAGCGCGATAAGAATATATCGAACAGAGTCTGTCAGTTACTTAAACGCTAATGCATTCATTCTCATTGACGTGGCTTCTTTATTTTGGATAGAAGTCCGTTATTTTTTCATTACGTAACAATGCAATTTTATCCAAAGATCTCGACTTGAGCGCGATCAGACTACATTAAACAAAGTCTGTAACAGGGTCTGTCAGTTACTTAAACGCTAATGCATTCATTCACATTGACGTGGCTTCTTTAATTTGGAAATAAGTCCGTTATTTTGGCATTCCGTAACAATGCGATTTCATCCAAATACCTCGACTTGAGCGCGATAAGACTATATCGAACAGAGTCTGTCAGTTACTTAAACGCTAATGCATTCATTCTGATATACGTGGCTTCTTTATTTTAGAAAGAAGTCCGTTATTTTGGCATTCCGTAGCAATGTGATTTCATCCAAAATACCTCGACTTTAGCGCGATAAGAATATATCGAACTGAGTCTTTCAGTTACTTGAACGCTAATGCATTCTTTTAATTGACATAGCTTCTTTATTTTGGAAAGAAAACCGTTATTTTGGCTTTCCGTAACAATGCGATTTCATCCGAATACCTCGACTTCAGCGCGATAAGACTATATCGAACAGAGTCTGTCAGTTACTTAAATGCTAATGCATTTATTCTGATTGACGTGGCTTCTTTATTTTAGAAAGAAGTCCGTTATTTTGGCTTTCCGTAGCAATGCGATTTCATCCAAAGACCTCGACTTGAGCGCGATAAGACTATATCAAACAAAGTCTGTAAGTTACTTAAACGCTAATGCATTCATTCACGTTGACCTGGCTTCTTTAATTTGGACAGAAGTTCGTTATTTTGGCATTCCGTAACAATGCGATTTCATTTAAAGACCTGGAATTGAGCGCGATAAGACTATATCGAACAGAGTCTGTCAGTTACTTAAACGCTAATGCATTCATTCTGATTGACGTGGCTTCATTATTTTGGAAAGAAAACCGGTATTTTGGCATTCCGTAATAATGCGATTTCATCCAAATACCTCGACTTTAGCGCGATAAGACTATATCGAACAGAGTCTGTCAGTTACTTGAACGCTAATGCATTCTTTTCATTGACATAGCTTCATTATTTTGGAAAGAAAACCGTTATTTTGGCAATCCGTAACAATGCGATTTCATCCGAATACGTCGACTTGAGCGCGATAAGACTATATCAAACAAAGTCTGTAAGTTACTTAAACGCTAATGCATTCATTCACTTTCACCTGGCCTCTTTAATTTGGAAAGAAGTTCGTTATTTTGGCATTCCGAAACAATGCGATTTCATCTAAAGTCCTGGAATTGAGCGCGATGAGACTATATTGAACAGAGTCTGTCAGTTACTTAAACGCTAATGCATTCATTCTCATTGACGTGGCTTCTTTATTTTGGAAAGAAAACCGTTATTTTGGCATTCCGTAACAATGCGATTTCATCCAAATACCTCGACTTTAGCGCGATAAAACTATATCGAACAGAGTCTGTCAGATACTTAAACGCTAATGCATTCATTCACATTGACGTGGCTTCTTTAATTTGGAAATAAGTCCGTTATTTTGGCACTACGTAACAATGCGATTTCATCCGAATACCTCGACTTCAGCGCGATAAGACTATATCGAACAGAGTCTGTCAGTTACTTAAATGCTAAGGCATTCATTCTGATTGACGTGGCTTCTTTATTTTGGATAGAAGTCCGTTATTTTTGCATTCCGTAACAATGCAATTTTATCCAAAGATCTCGACTTGAGCGCGATCAGACTACATCTAACAAATTCTGTAACAGGGTCTCATTCATTTACATTGACGTGGCTTCTTTAATTTGAAAAAAAGTCCGTTATTTTAGCATTTCGTAACAATTCGATTTTATCCAAATATGTCGACTTGAGCGCGATAAGACTATATCGAACAGAGTCTGTCAGTTACTTAAATGCTACGGCATTCATTCTGATTGACGTGGCTTCTTTATTTTAGAAAGAAGTCCGTTATTTTGGCATTCCGTAGCAATGCGATTTCATCCAAAGACCTCTACTTGAGCGCGATAAGACTATATCAGACAAAGTCTGTAAGTTACTTAAACGCTAATGCATTCATTCACGTTGACATGGCTTCTTTAATTTGGAAAGAAGTTCGTTATTTTGGCATTCCGTAACAATGCGATTTCATCTAATGACCTGGAATTGAGCGCGATAAGACTATATCGAACAGAGTCTGTCAGTAACTTAAACGCTAATGCATTCATTCTGATATACGTGGCTTTTTTATTTTAGAAAGAAGTCCGTTATTTTGGCATTCCGTAGCAATGTGATTTCATCCAAAATACCTCGACTTTAGCGCGATAAGAATATATCGAACTGAGTCTGTCAGTTACTTGAACGCTAATGCATTCTTTTCATTGACATAGCTTCTTTATTTTGGAAAGAAAACCGTTATTTTGGCATTCCGTAACAATGCGATTTCATCCAAATACCTCGACTTTAGCGCGATGAGACTATATCGAACAGAGTCTGTCAGTTACTTAAACGCTAATGCATTCATTCTCATTGACGTGGCTTCTTTATTTTGGAAAGAAGTTCGTTATTTTGGCATTCCGTAGCAATGCGATTTCATCAAAATACCTCGACTTTAGCGCGATAAGAATATATCGAACAGAGTCTGTCAGTTACTTAAACGCTAATGCATTCATTCTCATTGACGTGGCTTCTTTATTTTGGATAGAAGTCCGTTATTTTTTCATTACGTAACAATGCAATTTTATCCAAAGATCTCGACTTGAGCGCGATCAGACTACATTAAACAAAGTCTGTAACAGGGTCTGTCAGTTACTTAAACGCTAATGCATTCATTCACATTGACGTGGCTTCTTTAATTTAGAAAGAAGTCCGTTATTTTGGCATTCCGTAGCAATGCGATTTCATCCAAAGACCTCAACTTGAGCGCGATAAGACTATATCAAACAAAGTCTGTAAGTTACTTAAACGCTAATGCATTCATTCACGTTGACCTGGCCTCTTTAATTTGGAAAGAAGTTCGTTATTTTGGCATTCCGTAACAATGCGATTTCATCCAAAGACCTCGACTTGAGCGCGATAAGACTATATCGAACAGAGTCTGTCAGTTACTTAAACGCTAATGCATTCATTCACGTTGACATGGCTTCTTTATTTTGGAAAGAAGTCCGTTATTTTGGCATTCCGTAACAATGCGATTTCATCTAAAGACCTGGAATTGAGCGCGATAAGACTATATCGAACAGAGTCTGTCAGTTACTTAAACGCTAATGCATTCATTCTCATTGACGTGGCTTCTTTATTTTGGAAAGAAGTCCGTTATTTTGGCATTCCGTAACAATGCGATTTCATCCAAATACCTCGACTTTAGCGCGATAAGACTATATCGAACAGAGTCTGTCAGTTACTTAAACGCTAATGCATTCATTCTCATTGACGTGGCTTCTTTATTTTGGATAGAAGTCCGTTATTTTTGCATTACGTAACAATGCAATTTTATCCAAAGATCTCGACTTGAGCGCGATCAGACTACATCAAACAAAGTCTGTAACAGGGTCTGTCAGTTACTTAAACGCTAATGCATTCATTCACATTGACGTGGCTTCATTCATTTTAAAATAAGTCCGTTATTTTGGCAATCCGTAACAATGCGATTTCATCCGAATACCTCGACTTCAGCGCGATAAGACTATATCGAACAGAGTCTGTCAGTTACTTGAACGCTAATGCATTCTTTTCATTGACATAGCTTCTTTATTTTGGAAAGAAAACCGTTATTTTGGCATTCCGTAACAATGCGATTTCATCCAAATACCTCGACTTTAGCGCGATAAGACTATATCGAACAGAGTCTGTCAGTTACTTAAACGCTAATGCATTCATTCACATTGACGTGGCTTCTTTATTTTGGATAGAAGTCCGTTATTTTTGCATTCCGTAACAATGCAATTTTATCCAAAGATCTCGACTTGAGCGCGATCAGACTACATCAAACAAATCTGTAACAGGGTCTGTCAGTTACTTAAACGCTAATGCATTCATTCACGTTGACATAGCTTCTTTATTTTGGAAAGAAAACCGTTATTTTGGCATTCCGTAACAATGCGATTTCATCCAAATACCTCGACTTTAGCGCGATGAGACTATATCGAACAGAGTCTGTCAGTTACTTAAACGCTAATGCATTCATTCCCATTGACGTGGCTTCTTTATTTTGGAAAGAATACCGGTATTTTGGCATTCCGTAACAATGCGATTTCATCCAAATACCTCGACTTTAGCGCGATAAGACTATATCGAACAGAGTCTGTCAGTTACTTAAACGCTAATGCATTCATTCTCATTGACGTGGCTTCTTTATTTTGGAAAGAAGTCCGTTATTTTGGCATTCCGTAACAATGCGATTTCATCCAAATACCTCGACTTGAGCGCGATAAGACTATATCGAACAGAGTCTGTCAGTTACTTAAACGCTAATGCATTCATTCACGTTGACATGGCTTCTTTATTTTGGAAAGAAGTTCGTTATTTTGGCATTCCGTAACAATGCGATTTCATCTAAAGACCTGGAATTGAGCGCGATAAGACTATATCGAACAGAGTCTGTCAGTTACTTAAACGCTAATGCATTCATTCTGATTGACGTGGCTTCTTTATTTTAGAAAGAAGTCCGTTATTTTGGCATTCCGTAGCAATGTGATTTCATCCAAAATACCTCGACTTTAGCGCGATAAGAATATATCGAACTGAGTCTGTCAGTTACTTGAACGCTAATGCATTCTTTTCATTGACATAGCTTCTTTATTTTGGAAAGAAAACCGTTATTTTGGCATTCCGTAACAATGCGATTTCATCCAAATACCTCGACTTTAGCGCGATGAGACTATATCGAACAGAGTCTGTCAGTTACTTAAACGCTAATGCATTCATTCTCATTGACGTGGCTTCTTTATTTTGGAAAGAAGTCCGTTATTTTGGCATTCCGTAACAATGCGATTTCATCCAAATACCTCGACTTTAGCGCGATAAGACTATATCGAACAGAGTCTGTCAGTTACTTAAACGCTAATGCATTCTTTTCATTGACGTGGCTTCTTTATTTTGGAAAGAAGTCCGTTATTTTGGCATTCCGTAACAATGCGATTTCATCCAAATACCTCGACTTTAGCGCGATAAGACTATATCGAACAGAGTCT
Organism: Botrylloides violaceus; assembly: GCA_030412335.1. NCBI lineage: Eukaryota > Metazoa > Chordata > Ascidiacea > Stolidobranchia > Styelidae > Botrylloides > Botrylloides violaceus. The sequence goes on along the minus strand of JASFYC010000655.1, from coordinate 34,393 downwards.
GTCAGTTACTTAAACGCTAATGCATTCATTCTCATTGACGTGGCTTCTTTATTTTGGAAAGAAGTCCGTTATTTTGGCATTCCGTAACAATGCGATTTCATCCAAATACCTCGACTTTAGCGCGATAAGACTATATCGAACAGAGTCTGTCAGTTACTTAAACGCTAATGCATTCATTCTCATTGACGTGGCTTCTTTATTTTGGATAGAAGTCCGTTATTTTTGCATTACGTAACAATGCAATTTTATCCAAAGATCTCGACTTGAGCGCGATCAGACTACATCAAACAAAGTCTGTAACAGGGTCTGTCAGTTACTTAAACGCTAATGCATTCATTCACATTGACGTGGCTTCTTTAATTTAGAAAGAAGTCCGTTATTTTGGCATTCCGTAACAATGCGATTTCATCCAAAGACCTCGACTTGAGCGCGATAAGACTATATCGAACAAAGTCTGTCAGTTACTTAAACGCTAATGCATTCATTCACGTTGACCTGGCTTCTTTAATTTGGAAAGAAGTCCGTTATTTTGGCATTCCGTAACAATGCGATTTCATCCAAAGACCTCGACTTGAGCGCGATAAGACTATATCAAACAAAGTCTGTAAGTTACTTAAACGCTAATGCATTCATTCACGTTGACATGGCTTCTTTATTTTGGAAAGAAGTTCGTTATTTTGGCATTCCGTAACAATGCGATTTCATCTAAAGACCTGGAATTGAGCGCGATAAGACTATATCGAACAGAGTCTGTCAGTTACTTAAACGCTAATGCATTCATTCTGATTGACGTGGCTTCTTTATTTTAGAAAGAAGTCCGTTATTTTGGCATTCCGTAACAATGCGATTTCATCCAAATACCTCGACTTTAGCGCGATAAGACTATATCGAACAGAGTCTGTCAGTTACTTAAACGCTAATGCATTCATTCTCATTGACGTGGCTTCTTTATTTTGGAAAGAAGTCCGTTATTTTGGCATTCCGTAACAATGCGATTTCATCCAAATACCTCGACTTTAGCGCGATAAGACTATATCGAACAGAGTCTGTCAGTTACTTAAACGCTAATGCATTCATTCTCATTGACGTGGCTTCTTTATTTTGGAAAGAAGTCCGTTATTTTGGCATTCCGTAACAATGCGATTTCATCCAAATACCTCGACTTTAGCGCGATAAGACTATATCGAACAGAGTCTGTCAGTTACTTAAACGCTAATGCATTCATTCTGATTGACGTGGCTTCTTTATTTTAGAAAGAAGTCCGTTATTTTGGCATTCCGTAACAATGCGATTTCATCCAAATACCTCGACTTGAGCGCGATAAGACTATATCGAACAGAGTCTGTCAGTTACTTAAACGCTAATGCATTTTTTCATTGACATGGCTTCTTTATTTTGGAAAGAAATCCGTTATTTTGGCATTCCGTAACAATGCGATTTCATCCAAATACCTCGACTTTAGCGCGATAAGACTATATCGAACAGAGTCTGTCAGTTACTTAAACGCTAATGCATTCATTCTCATTGACGTGGCTTCTTTATTTTGGAAAGAAAACCGTTATTTTGGCATTCCGTAACAATGCGATTTCATCCAAATACCTCGACTTTAGCGCGATAAGACTATATCGAACAGAGTCTGTCAGTTACTTAAACGCTAATGCATTCATTCTCATTGACGTGGCTTCTTTATTTTGGAAAGAAGTCCGTTATTTTGGCATTCCGTAACAATGCGATTTCATCCAAAGACCTCGACTTGAGCGCGATAAGACTATATCAAACAAAGTCTGTATCTGTCAGTTACTTAAACGCTAATGCATTCATTCACATTGACGTGGCTTCTTTTATTTTAAAAGAAGTCCGTTATTTTGGCATTCCGTAACAATGCGATTTCATCCAAATACCTCGACTTCAGCGCGATAAGACTATATCGAACAGAGTCTGTCAGTTACTTAAACGCTAATGCATTCATTCTCATTGACGTGGCTTCTTTATTTTGGAAAGAAAACCGTTATTTTGGCATTCCGTAACAATGCGATTTCATCCAAATACCTCGACTTTAGCGCGATAAGACTATATCGAACAGAGTCTGTCAGTTACTTAAACGCTAATGCATTCATTCTCATTGACGTGGCTTCTTTATTTTGGATAGAAGTCCGTTATTTTGGCATTCCGTAACAATGCGATTTCATCCAAAGATCTCGACTTGAGCGCGATAAGACTATATCAAACAAACTGAACAGGGTCTGTCAGTTACTTAAACGCTAATGCATTCATTCACTTGACATGGCTTCTTTATTTTGGAAAGAAGTCCGTTATTTTGGCATTCCGTAACAATGCGATTTCATCCAAATACCTCGACTTTAGCGCGATGAGACTATATCGAACAGAGTCTGTCAGTTACTTAAACGCTAATGCATTCATTCCCATTGTCGTGGCTTCTTTATTTTGGAAAGAATACCGGTATTTTGGCATTCCATAACAATGCGATTTCATCCAAATACCTCGACTTTAGCGCGATAAGAATATATCGAACAGAGTCTGTCAGTTACTTAAACGCTAATGCATTCATTCTCATTGACGTGGCTTCTTTATTTTGGATAGAAGTCCGTTATTTTTTCATTACGTAACAATGCAATTTTATCCAAAGATCTCGACTTGAGCGCGATCAGACTACATTAAACAAAGTCTGTAACAGGGTCTGTCAGTTACTTAAACGCTAATGCATTCATTCACATTGACGTGGCTTCTTTAATTTAGAAAGAAGTCCGTTATTTTGGCATTCCGTAGCAATGCGATTTCATCCAAAGACCTCAACTTGAGCGCGATAAGACTATATCAAACAAAGTCTGTAAGTTACTTAAACGCTAATGCAATCATTCACGTTGACCTGGCCTCTTTAATATGGAAAGAAGTTCGTTATTTTGGCATTCCGTAACAATGCGATTTCATCCAAAGACCTCGACTTGAGCGCGATAAGACTATATCAAACAAAGTCTGTAAGTTACTTAAACGCTAATACATTCATTCACGTTGACATGGCTTCTTTATTTTGGAAAGAAGTTCGTTATTTTGGCATTCCATAACAATACGATTTCATCTGAAGACCTGGAATTGAGCGCGATAAGACTATATCGAACAGAGTCTGTCAGTTATTTAAACGCTAATGCATTCATTCTGATATACGTGGCTTCTTTATTTTAGAAAGAAGTCCGTTATTTTGGCATTCCGTAGCAATGTGATTTCATCCAAAATACCTCGACTTTAGCGCGATAAGAATATATCTAACTGAGTCTGTCAGTTACTTGAACGCTAATGCATTCTTTTCATTGACAAACCTTCTTTATTTTGGAAAGAAAACCGTTATTTTGGCTTTCCGTAACAATGCGATTTCATCCAAATACCTCGACTTTAGCGCGATGAGACTATATCGAACAGAGTCTGTCAGTTACTTAAACGCTAATACATTCAATCTAATTGACGTGGCTTCTTTATTTTAGAAAGAAGTCCGTTATTTTGGCAATCCGTAACAATGCGATTTCATCCGAATACCTCGACTTCAGCGCGATAAGACTATATCGAACAGAGTCTGTCAGTTACTTAAACGCTAATGCATTCATTCTAATTGACGTGGCTTCTTTATTTTAGAAAGAAGTCCGTTATTTTGGCATTCCGTAGCAATGCGATTTCATCCAAAGACCTCAACTTGAGCGCGATAAGACTATATCAAACAAAGTCTGTAAGTTACTTAAACGCTAATGCATTCATTCACGTTGACCTGGCCTCTTTAATTTGGAAAGAAGTTCGTTATTTTGGCATTCCGTAACAATGCGATTTCATCTAAAGACCTGGAATTGAGCGCGATGAGACTATATCGAACAGAGTCTGTCAGTTACTTAAACGCTAATGCATTCATTCTCATTGACGTGGCTTCTTTATTTTGGAAAGAAAACCGTTATTTTGGCATTCCGTAACAATGCGATTTCATCCAAATACCTCGACTTTAGCGCGATAAGACTATATCGAACAGAGTCTGTCAGTTACTTAAACGCTAATGCATTCATTCTCATTGACGTGGCTTCTTTATTTTGGATAGAAGTCCGTTATTTTGGCATTCCGTAACAATGCGATTTCATTCAAAATACCTCGACTTTAGCGCGATAAGACTATATCGAACTGAGTCTGTCAGTTACTTAAACGCTAATGCATTTTTTTCATTGACATGGCTTCTTTATTTTGGAAAGAAGTCCGTTATTTTGGCATTCCGTAACAATGCGATTTCATCCAAATACCTCGACTTTAGCGCGATAAGACTATATCGAACAGAGTCTGTCAGTTACTTAAACGCTAATGCATTCATTCTCATTGACGTGGCTTCTTTATTTTGGAAAGAAAACCGTTATTTTGGCATTCCGTAACAATGCGATTTCATCCAAATACCTCGACTTTAGCGCGATAAGACTATATCGAACAGAGTCTGTCAGTTACTTAAACGCTAATGCATTCATTCTCATTGACGTGGCTTCTTTATTTTGGATAGAAGTCCGTTATTTTTGCATTCCGTAACAATGCAATTTTATCCAAAGATCTCGACTTGAGCGCGATCAGACTACATCAAACAAAGTCTGTAACAGGTCTGTCAGTTACTTAAACGCTAATGCATTCATTCACGTTGACATGGCTTCTTTAATTTGGAAAGAAGTTCGTTATTTTGGCATTCCGTAACAATGCGATTTCATCCAAAGACCTCGACTTGAGCGCGATAAGACTATATCGAACAGAGTCTGTCAATTACTTAAACGCTAATGCATTCATTCTCATTGACGTGGCTTCTTTATTTTGGAAAGAAGTCCGTTATTTTGGCATTCCGTAACAATGCGATTTTATCCAAAGATCTCGACTTGAGCGCGATCAGACTATATCAAACAAAGTCTGTAACAGGGTCTGTCAGTTACTTAAACGCTAATGCATTCATTCACATTGACGTGGCTTCTTTATTTTAAAAGAAGTCCGTTATTTTGGCATTCCGTAACAATGCGATTTCATCCAAATACCTCGACTTTAGCGCGATAAGACTATATCGAACAGAGTCTGTCAGTTACTTAAACGCTAATGCATTCATTCTCATTGACGTGGCTTCTTTATTTTGGAAAGAAGTCCGTTATTTTGGCATTCCGTAACAATGCAATTTCATCCAAAGACCTCGACTTGAGCGCGATAAGACTATATCAACACTGTAACAGAGTCTGTCAGTTACTTAAACGCTAATGCATTCATTTACATTGACGTGGCTTCTTTATTTTGGAAAGAAGTCCGTTATTTTGGCACTACGTAACAATGCGATTTCATCCAAATACCTCGACTTTAGCGCCATGAGACTATATCGAACTGAGTCTGTCAGTTAATTAAACGCTAATGCATTCATTCTCATTGACGTGGCTTCTTTATTTTGGAAAGAAAACCGGTATTTTGGCATTCCGTAACAATGCGATTTCATCCAAATACCTCGACTTTAGCGCGATAAGACTATATCGAAAAGAGTCTGTTAGTTACTTAAACGCTAATGCATTCATTCTCATTGACGTGGCTTCTTTATTTTGGATAGAAGCTCGTTATTTTTGCATTACGTAACAATGCAATTTTATCCAAAGATCTCGACTTGAGCGCGATCAGACTACATCAAACAAAGTCTGTAACAGGGTCTGTCAGTTACTTAAACGCTAATGCATTTATTCACATTGACGTGGCTTCTTTAATTTGGAAATAAGTCCGTTATTTTGGCACTACGTAACAATGCGATTTCATCTAAAAACCTCGACTTTAGCGCGATAACACTATATCGAACAGAGTCTGTCGGTTACTTAAACGCTATTGCATTCATTCTAATTGACGTGGCTTCTTTATTTTAGAAAGAAGTCCGTTATTTTGGCAATCCGTAACAATGTGATTTCATCCGAATACCTCGACTTCAGCGCGATAAGACTATATCGAACATAGTCTGTCAGTTACTTAAATGCTAATGCATTCATTCTGATTGACGTGGCTTCTTTATTTTGGAAAGAAGTCCGTGATTTTGGCATTCCGTAGCAATGCGATTTCATACAAAGAACTCGACTTGAGCGCGATAAGACTATATCAAACAAAGTCTGTAAGTTACTTAAACGCTAATGCATTCATTCACGTTGACCTGGCCTCTTTAATTTGGAAAGAAGTTCGTTATTTTGGCATTCCGTAACAATGCGATTTCATCTAAAGACCTGGAATTGAGCGCGATAAGACTATATCGAACAGAGTCTGTCAGTTACTTAAACGCTAATGCATTCATTCTGATTGACGTGGCTTCTTTATTTTAGAAAGAAGTCCGTTATTTTGGCATTCCGTAACAATGCGATTTCATCCAAATACCTCGACTTTAGCGCGATAAGACTATATCGAACAGAGTCTGTCAGTTACTTAAACGCTAATGCATTCATTCTCATTGACGTGGCTTCTTTATTTTAGAAAGAAGTCCGTTATTTTGGCATTCCGTAACAATGCGATTTCATCCAAATACCTCGACTTTAGCGCGATAAGACTATATCGAACAGAGTCTGTCAGTTACTTAAACGCTAATGCATTCATTCTGATTGACGTGGCTTCTTTATTTTAGAAAGAAGTCCGTTATTTTGGCATTCCGTAGCAATGTGATTTCATTCAAAATACCTCGACTTTAGCGCGATAAGAATATATCGAACTGAGTCTGTCAGTTACTTAAACGCTAATGCATTCATTCTGATATACGTGGCTTCTTTATTTTAGAAAGAAGTCCGTTATTTTGGCATTCCGTAGCAATGTGATTTCATCCAAAATACCTCGACTTTAGCGCGATAAGAATATATCGAACTGAGTCTGTCAGTTACTTGAACGCTAATGCATTCTTTTCATTAACATAGCTACTTTATTTTGGAAAGAAAACCGTTATTTTGGCATTCCGTAACATTGCTATTTCATCGAAATACCTCGACTTCAGCGCGATAAGACTATATCGAACAGAGTCTGTCGGTTACTTAAACGCTAATGCATTCATTCTCATTGACGTGGCTTCTTTTTTTTGGAAAGAAAACCGGTATTTTGGCATTCCGTAACAATGCGATTTCATCCAAATACCTTGACTTTAGCGCGATAAGACTATATCGAACAGAGTCTGTCAGTTACTTAAACGCTAATGCATTCATTCTCATTGACGTGGCTTCTTTATTTTGGATAGAAGTCCGTTATTTTTGCATTACGTAACAATGCTATTTTATCCAAAGATCTCGACTTGAGCGCGATCAGACTACATCAAACAAAGTCTGTAACAGGGTCTGTAAGTTACTTAAACGCTAATGCATTCATTCTGATTGAAGTGGCTTCTTTATTTTAGAAAGAAGTCCGTTATTCTGGCAATCCGTAACAATGCGATTTCATCCGAATACCTCGACTTCAGCGCGATAAGACTATATCGAACAGAGTCTGTCGGTTACTTAAACGCTAATGCATTCATTCTCATTGACGTGGCTTCTTTTTTTTGGAAAGAAAACCGGTATTTTGGCATTCCGTAACAATGCGATTTCATCCAAATACCTTGACTTTAGCGCGATAAGACTATATCGAACAGAGTCTGTCAGTTACTTAAACGCTAATGCATTCATTCTCATTGACGTGGCTTCTTTATTTTGGATAGAAGTCCGGTATTTTTGCATAACGCATCAATGCAATTTTATCCAAAGATCTTGACTTGAGCGCGATCAGACTACATCAAACAAAGTCTGTAACAGGGTCTGTCAGTTACTTAAACGCTAATGCATTCATTCACATTGACGTGGCTTCTTTAATTTGGAAATAAGTCCGTTTTTTTGGCACTACGTAACAATGCGATTTCATCTAAAAACCTCGACTTTAGCGCGATGAGACTATATCGAACAGAGTCTGTCTGTTACTTAAACGCTAATGCGTTCATTCAAATTGACGTGGCTTCTTTATTTTAGAAAGAAGTCCGTTATTTTGGCAATCCGTAACAATGCGATTTCATCCGAATACCTCCACTTCAGCGCGATAAGACTATATCGAATAGAGTCTGTCAGTTACTCAAATGCTAATGCATTCATTCTGATTGACGTGGCTTCTTTATTTTAGAAGGAAGTCCGTTATTTCGGCATTCCGTAGCAATGCGATTTCATCCAAAGACCTCGACTTGAGCGCGATAAGACTATATCAAGCAAAGTCTGTAAGTTACTTAAACGCTAATGCATTCATTCACGTTGACCTGGCCTCTTTAATTTGGAAAGAAGTTCGTTATTTTGGCATTCCGTAACAATGCGATTTCATCTAAAGACCAGGAATTGAGCGCGATAAGACTATATCGAACAGAGTCTGTCAGTTACTTAAACGCTAATGCATTCATTCTGATTGACGTGGCTTCTTTATTTTAGAAAGAAGTCCGTTATTTTGGCATTCCGTAGCAATGCGATTTCATCCAAAAACCTCGACTTTAGCGCGATAAGACTATATCGAACAGAGTCTGTCAGTTACTTAAACGCTAATGCATTCATTCTGATTGACGTGGCTTCTTTATTTTAGAAAGAAGTCCGTTATTTTGGCATTCCGTAACAATGCGATTTCATCCAAATACCTCGACTTTAGCGCGATAAGAATATATCGAACTGAGTCTGTCAGTTACTTGAACGCTAATGCATTCTTTTCATTAACATAGCTTCTTTATTTTGGAAAGAAAACCGTTATTTTGGCATTCCGTAACAATGCTATTTCATCCAAATACCTCGACTTTAGCGCGATGAGACTATATCGAACAGAGTCTGTCAGTTACTTAAACGCTAATGCATTCATTCTCATTGACGTGGCTTCTTTATTTTGGAAAGAAAACCGGTATTTTGGCATTCCGTAACAATGCGATTTCATCCAAATACCTCGACTTTAGCGCGATGAGACTATATCGAACAGAGTCTGTCAGTTACTTAAACGCTAATGCATTCATTCTCATTGACGTGGCTTCTTTATTTTGGATAGAAGTCCGTTATTTTTGCATTACGTAACAATGCTATTTTATCCAAAGATCTCGACTTGAGCGCGATCAGACTACATCAAACAAAGTCTGTAACAGGGTCTGTAAGTTACTTAAACGCTAATGCATTCATTCAGATTGACGTGGCTTCTTTATTTTAGAAAGAAGTCCGTTATTTTGGCATTCCGTAACAATGCGATTTCATCCAAAATACCTCGACTTTAGCGCGATAAGACTATATCGAACAGAGTCTGTCAGTTACTTAAACGCTAATGCATTCATTCTCATTGACGTGGCTTCTTTATTTTGGAAAGAAGTCCGTTATTTTGGCATTCCGTAACAATGCGATTTCATCCAAATACCTCGACTTTAGCGCGATAAGACTATATCGAACAGAGTCTGTCAGTTACTTAAACGCTAATGCATTCATTCTCATTGACGTGGCTTCTTTATTTTGGAAAGAAGTCCGTTATTTTGGCATTCCGTAACAATGCGATTTCATCCAAATACCTCGACTTTAGCGCGATAAGACTATATCGAACAGAGTCTGTCAGTTACTTAAACGCTAATGCATTCATTCTCATTGACGTGGCTTCTTTATTTTGGAAAGAAGTCCGTTATTTTGGCATTCCGTAGCAATGCGATTTCATCCAAAATACCTCGACTTTAGCGCGATAAGAATATATCGAACTGAGTCTGTCAGTTACTTGAACGCTAATGCATTCATTCTCATTGACGTGGCTTCTTTATTTTGGAAAGAAAACCGTTATTTTGGCATTCCGTAACAATGCGATTTCATCCAAATACCTCGACTTTAGCGCGATGAGACTATATCGAACAGAGTCTGTCAGTTACTTAAACGCTAATGCATTCATTCTCATTGACGTGGCTTCTTTAATTTGGAAATAAGTCCGTTATTTTGGCACTACGTAACAATGCGATTTCATCCAAATACCTCGACTTTAGCGCGATAAGACTATATCGAACAGAGTCTGTCCTTTATTTTGGATAGAAGTTCGTTATTTTGGTATTCCGTAGCAATGTGATTTCATCCAAAAAACTCGACTTTAGCGCGATAAGAATATATCGAACTGAGTCTGTCAGTTAATTGAACGCTAATGCATTCTTTTCATTAACATAGCTTCTTTATTTTGGAAAGAAAACCGTTATTTTGGCATTCCGTAACAATGCGATTTCATCAAAATACCTCGACTTTAGCGCGATGAGACTATATCGAACAGAGTCTGTCAGTTACTTAAACGCTAATGCATTCATTCTCATTGACGTGGCTTCTTTAATTTGGAAATAAGTCCGTTATTTTGGCACTACGTAACTATGCGATTTCATCCAAATACCTCGACTTTAGCGCGATAAGACTATATCGAACAGAGTCTGTCAATTACTTAAATGCTAATGCATTCATTCTGATTGACGTGGGTTCTTTATTTTAGAAAGAAGTCCGTTATTTTGGCATTCCGTAGCAATGCGATTTCATCCAAAGACCTCGACTTGAGCGCGATAAGACTATATCAAACAAAGTCTGTAAGTTACTTAAACGCTAATGCATTCATTCAGGTTGACATGGTTTCTTTAATTTGGAAAGAAGTTCGTTATTTTGGCATTACGTAACAATGCGATTTCATCTTAAGACCATGAATTGAGCGCGATAAGACTATATCGAACAGAGTCTGTCAGTTACTTAAACGCGAATGCATTCATTCTGATTGACGTGGCTTCTTTATTTTAGAAAGAAGTCCGTTATTTTGGCATTCCGTAGCATTGCGATTTCATCCAAATACCTCAACTTTAGCGCGATAAGAATATATCGAACAGAGTCTGTCAGTTACTTAAACGCTAATGCATTCATTAACATTGACCTGGCTTCTTTAATTTGGAAAGAAGTCCGTTATTTTGGCATTCCGTAACAATGGGATTTCATCCGAATACCTCGACTTCAGCGCGATAAGACTATATCGAACAGAGTCTGACAGTTACTTAAATGCTAATGCATTCATTCTGATTGACGTGGCTTCTATATTTTAGAAAGAAGTCCGTTATTTTATCACTACGTAACAATGCGATTTCATTCAAAAACCTCGACTTTAGCGCGATAAGACTATATCAAACAGAGTCTGTCAGTTACTTCAACGTTAATGCATTCATTCTCTTTACGTGACTTCATTAATTTCGAAATAGGTCCGGCATTTAGGCATTCAGTAACTATGCGATTTCATCTACACACCTGGACTTGAGCGCGATAAGACTATATCGAACAGAAGTCTGTCGGTTACTTAAACGATAATGCATTCATTCTAATTGACGTGGCTTCTCTATATTAGAAAGAAGCCCGTTATTTTGGCATTCCGTAGCAATGCGATTTCATCCAAAAACCTCGACTTTAGCGCGATACGACTATATCGAACAGAAGTCTGTCAGTTACTTAAACGCTAATGCATTCATTCTGATTGACGTGGCTTCTTTATTTTAGAAAGAAGTCCGTTATTTTGGCATTCCGTAGCAATGCGATTTCATCCAAAGACCTCGACTTGAGCGCGATAAGACTATATCAAACAAAGTCTGTAAGTTACTTAAACGCTAATGCATTTATTCACGTTGACATGGCTTCTTTAATTTGGAAAGAAGTTCGTTATTTTGGCATTACGTAACAATGCGATTTCATCTAAAGACGTTGAATTGAGCGCGATAAGACTATATCGAACAGAGTCTGTCAGTTACTTAAACGCTAATGCATTCATTCTCATCGACGTGGCTTCTTTATTTTGGAAAGAAAACCGTTATTTTGGCATTCCGTAACAATGCGAATTCATCCAAATACCTCGACTTTAGCGCGATAAGACTATATCGAACAGAGTCTGTCAGTTACTTAAACGCTAATGCATTCATTCTGATTGACGTGGCTTCTTTATTTTAGAAAGAAGTCCGTTATTTTGGCATTCCGTAGCAATGCGATTTCATCCAAAAACCTAGACTTTAGCGCGATAAGACTATATCGAACAGAGTCTGTCAGTTACTTAAACGCTAATGCATTAATTCTGATTGACGTGGCTTCTTTATTTTAGAAAGAAGTCCGTTATTTTGGCATTCCGTAACAATGCGATTTCATCAAAATACCTCGACTTTAGCGCGATGAGACTATGTCGAACAGAGTCTGTCAGTTACTTAAACGCTAATGCATTCATTCTCATTGACGTGGCTACTTTATTTTGGAAAGAAAACCGGTATTTTGGCATTCCGTAACAATGCGATTTCATCCAAATACCTCGACTTTAGCGCGATAAGACTATATCGAACAGAGTCTGTCAGTTACTGAAACGCTAATGCATTCATTCACATTGACGTGGCTTCTTTATTTTGGATAGAAGTCTGTTATTTCTGCATTCCGTAACAATGCAATTTCATCCAAAGATCTCGACTTGAGCGCGATCAGACAACATCAAACAAATTCTGTAACAGGGTCTGTCAGTTACTTAAACGCTAATGCATTCATTCACGTTGACATGGCTTCTTTAATTTGGAAAGAAGTTCGTTATTTTGGCATTCCGTAACAATGCGATTTCATCTAAAGACCTGGAATTGAGCGCGATAAGACTATATCGAATAGAGTCTGTCAATTACTTAAACGCTAATGCATTCATTCTCATTCACGTGGCTTCTTTTTTTTGGATAGAAGTCCGTTATTTCAGCATTACGTAACAATGCAATTTTATCCAAAGATCTCGACTTGAGCGCGATCAGACTACATCAAACAAAGTCTGTAACAGGGTCTGTCAGTTACTTAATCGCTAATGCATTCATTCACATTGACGTGGCTTCATTCATTTTAAAATATGTCCGTTATTTTAGCACTACGTAACAATGCGATTTCATCCGAATACCTCGACTTCAGCGCGATAAGACTATATCGAATAGAGTCTGTCAGTTACTTAAATGCTAAGGCATTCATTCTGATTGACGTGGCTTCTTTATTTTGGATAGAAGTCCGTTATTTTTGCATTCCGTAACAATGCAATTTTATCCAAAGATCTCGACTTGAGCGCGATCAGACTACATCAAACAAATTCTGTAACAGGGTCTGTCAGTAACTTAAACGCTAATGCATTCATTTACATTGACGTGGCTTCTTTAATTTGATAAAAAGTTCGTTATTTTGGCATTCCGTAACAATGCGATTTCATTTAAAGACCTGGAATTGAGCGCGATAAGACTATATCGAACAGAGTCTGTCAGTTACTTAAACGCTAATGCATTCATTCTGATATACGTGGCTTCTTTATTTTAGAAAGAAGTCCGTTATTTTGGCACTACGTAACAATGCGATTTCATCCAAATACCTCGACTTTAGCGCCATGAGACTATATCGAACTGAGTCTGTCAGTTAATTAAACGCTAATGCAATCATTCTCATTGACGTGGCTTCTTTATTTTGGAAAGAAAACCGGTATTTTGGCATTCCGTAACAATGCGATTTCATCCAAATACCTCGATTTTAGCGCGATAAGACTATATCGAAAAGAGTCTGTTAGTTACTTAAACGCTAATGCATTCATTCTCATTTACGTGGCTTCTTTATTTTGGATAGAAGCTCGTTATTTTTGCATTATGTAACAATGCAATTTTATCCAAAGATCTCGACTTGAGCGCGATCAGACTACATCAAACAAAGTCTGTAACAGGGTCTGTCAGTTACTTAATCGCTAATGCATTTATTCACATTGACGTGGCTTCTTTAATTTGGAAATAAGTCCGTTATTTTGGCACTACTTAACAATGCGATTTCATCTAAAAACCTCGACTTTAGCGCGATAACACTATATCAAACAGAGTCTGTCGGTTACTTAAACGCTATTGCATTCATTCTAATTGACGTGGCTTCTTTATTTTAGAAAGAAGTCCGTTATTTTGGCAATTTGGAAAGAAGTCCGTTATTTTGGCATTCCGTAACAATGGGATTTCATCCGAATACCTCGACTTCAGCGCGATAAGACTATATCGAACAGAGTCTGTCAGTTACTTAAATGCTAATGCATTCATTCTGATTGACGTGGCTTCTATATTTTAGAAAGAAGTCCGTTATTTTATCACTACGTAACAATGCGATTTCATTCAAAAACCTCGACTTTAGCGCGATAAGACTATATCGAACAGAGTCTGTCAGTTACTTCAACGTTAATGCATTCATTCTCTTTACGTGACTTCATTAATTTCGAAATAAGTCCGGCATTTTGGCATTCCGTAACTATGCGATTTCATCTTAAGACCTGGACTTGAGCGCGATAAGACTATATCGAACAGAGTCTGTCAGTTACTTAAACGCTAATGCATTCATTCTGATTGACGTGGCTTCTTTATTTTAGAAAGAAGTCCGTTATTTTGGCATTCCGTAGCAATGCGATTTCATCCGAAAACCTCGACTTTTGCGCGATAAGACTATATCGAACAGAAGTCTGTCGGTTACTTAAACGCTAATGCATTCATTCTCATTGACGTGGCTTCTTTATTTTGGAAAGAAAACCGGTATTTTGGCATTCCGTAACAATGCGATTTCATCCAAATACCTCGACTTTAGCGCGATAAGACTATATCGAACCGAGTCTGTCAGTTACTGAAACGCTAATGCATTCATTCACATTGACGTGGCTTCTTTATTTTGGATAGAAGTCCGTTATTTTTGCATTCCGTAACAATGCAATTTTATCCAAAGATCTCGACTTGAGCGCGATCAGACAACATCAAACAAATTCTGTAACAGGGTCTGTCATTACTTAAACGCTAATGCATTTATTCACGTTGACATGGCTTCTGTAATTTGGAAAGAAGTTCGTTATTTTGGCATTCCGTAACAATGCGATTTCATCTAAAGACCTAGAATTGAGCGCGATAAGACTATATCGAACAGAGTTTGTCAGTTACTTAAACGCTAATGCATTCATTCTCATTGACGTGGCTTCTGTATTTTGGATAGAAGTCCGTTATTTCAGCATTACGTAACAATGCAATTTTATCCAAAGGTCTCGACTTGAGCGCGATCAGACTACATCAAACAAAGTCTGTAACAGGGTCTGTCAGTTACTTAATCGCTAATGCATTCATTCACATTGACGTGGCTTCATTCATTTTAAAATAAGTCCGTTATTTTGGCACTACGTAACAATGCGATTTCATCCAAATACCTCGACTTTAGCGCGATAACACTATATCGAACAGAGTCTGTCGGTTACTTAAACGCTAATGCATTCATTCTCATCGACGTGGCTTCTTTATTTTGGAAAGAAAACCGGTATTTTGGCCTTCCGTAACAATGCGATTTCCATCCAAATACCTCGACTTTAGCGCGATAAGACTATATCGAACAGAGTCTGTCAGTTACTTAAACGCTAATGCATTCATTCTCATTGACGTGGCTTCTTTATTTTGGATAGAAGTTCGTTATTTTGGCATTCCGTAGCAATGTGATTTCATCCAAAATACCTCGACTTTAGCGCGATAAGAATATATCGAACTGAGTCTGTCAGTTACTTGAACGCTAATGCATTCTTTTCATTGACATAGCTTCTTTATTTTGGAAAGAAAACCGTTATTTTGGCATTCCGTAACAATGCGATTTCATCCAAATACCTCGACTTTAGCGCGATGAGACTATATCGAACAGAGTCTGTCAGTTACTTAAACGCTAATGCATTCATTCCCATTGTCGTGGCTTCTTTATTTTGGAAAGAATACCGGTATTTTGGCATTCCATAACAATGCGATTTCATCCAAATACCTCGACTTTAGCGCGATAAGAATATATCGAACAGAGTCTGTCAGTTACTTAAACGCTAATGCATTCATTCTCATTGACGTGGCTTCTTTATTTTGGATAGAAGTCCGTTATTTTTGCATTACGTAACAATGCAATTTTATCCAAAGATCTCGACTTGAGCGCGATCAGACTACATCAAACAAAGTCTGTAACAGGGTCTGTCAGTTACTTAAACGCTAATGCATTCATTCACATTGACGTGGCTTCTTTAATTTGGAAATAAGTCCGTTATTTTGGCACTACGTAACAATGCGATTTCATCCAAATACCTCGACTTTAGCGCGATAAGACTATATCGAACAGAGTCTGTCAATTACTTAAATGCTAATGCATTCATTCTGATTGACGTGGCTTCTTTATTTTAGAAAGAAGTCCGTTATTTTGGCATTCCGTAGCAATGCGATTTCATCCAAAGACCTCGACTTGAGCGCGATAAGACTATATCAAACAAAGTCTGTAAGTTACTTAAACGCTAATGCATTCATTCAGGTTGACATGGTTTCTTTAATTTGGAAAGAAGTTCGTTATTTTGGCATTACGTAACAATGCGATTTCATCTAAAGACCAGGAATTGAGCGCGATAAGACTATATCGAACAGAGTCTGTCAGTTACTTAAACGCGAATGCATTCATTCTGATTGACGTGGCTTCTTTATTTTAGAAAGAAGTCCGTTATTTTGGCATTCCGTAGCATTGCGATTTCATCCAAATACCTCAACTTTAGCGCGATAAGAATATATCGAACAGAGTCTGTCAGTTACTTGAACGCTAATGCATTCATTAACATTGACCTGGCTTCTTTAATTTGGAAAGAAGTCCGTTATTTTGGCATTCCGTAACAATGGGATTTCATCCGAATACCTCGACTTCAGCGCGATAAGACTATATCGAACAGAGTCTGACAGTTACTTAAATGCTAATGCATTCATTCTGATTGACGTGGCTTCTATATTTTAGAAAGAAGTCCGTTATTTTATCACTACGTAACAATGCGATTTCATTCAAAAACCTCGACTTTAGCGCGATAAGACTATATCGAAAAGAGTCTGTCAGTTACTTCAACGTTAATGCATTCATTCTCTTTACGTGACTTCATTAATTTCGAAATAAGTCCGGCATTTTGGCATTCCGTAACTATGCGATTTCATCTTAAGACCTGGACTTGAGCGCGATAAGACTATATCGAACAGAGTCTGTCAGTTACTTAAACGCTAATGCATTCATTCTGATTGACGTGGCTTCTTTATTTTAGAAAGAAGTCCGTTATTTTGGCATTCCGTAGCAATGCGATTTCATCCGAAAACCTCGACTTTTGCGCGATAAGACTATATCGAACAGAAGTCTGTCGGTTACTTAAACGCTAATGCATTCATTCTCATTGACGTGGCTTCTTTATTTTGGAAAGAAAACCGGTATTTTGGCATTCCGTAACAATGCGATTTCATCCAAATACCTCGACTTTAGCGCGATAAGACTATATCGAACCGAGTCTGTCAGTTACTGAAACGCTAATGCATTCATTCACATTGACGTGGCTTCTTTATTTTGGATAGAAGTCCGTTATTTTTGCATTCCGTAACAATGCAATTTTATCCAAAGATCTCGACTTGAGCGCGATCAGACAACATCAAACAAATTCTGTAACAGGGTCTGTCAGTTACTTAAACGCTAATGCATTTATTCACGTTGACATGGCTTCTGTAATTTGGAAAGAAGTTCGTTATTTTGGCATTCCGTAACAATGCGATTTCATCTAAAGACCTAGAATTGAGCGCGATAAGACTATATCGAACAGAGTTTGTCAGTTACTTAAACGCTAATGCATTCATTCTCATTGACGTGGCTTCTGTATTTTGGATAGAAGTCCGTTATTTCAGCATTACGTAACAATGCAATTTTATCCAAAGGTCTCGACTTGAGCGCGATCAGACTACATCAAACAAAGTCTGTAACAGGGTCTGTCAGTTACTTAATCGCTAATGCATTCATTCACATTGACGTGGCTTCATTCATTTTAAAATAAGTCCGTTATTTTGGCACTACGTAACAATGCGATTTCATCCAAATACCTCGACTTTAGCGCGATAACACTATATCGAACAGAGTCTGTCGGTTACTTAAACGCTAATGCATTCATTCTCATCGACGTGGCTTCTTTATTTTGGAAAGAAAACCGGTATTTTGGCCTTCCGTAACAATGCGATTTCATCCAAATACCTCGACTTTAGCGCGATAAGACTATATCGAACAGAGTCTGTCAGTTACTTAAACGCTAATGCATTCATTCTCATTGACGTGGCTTCTTTATTTTGGATAGAAGTCCGTTATTTTGGCATTCCGTAGCAATGTGATTTCATCCAAAATACCTCGACTTTAGCGCGATAAGAATATATCGAACTGAGTCTGTCAGTTACTTGAACGCTAATGCATTCTTTTCATTGACATAGCTTCTTTATTTTGGAAAGAAAACCGTTATTTTGGCATTCCGTAACAATGCGATTTCATCCAAATACCTCGACTTTAGCGCGATGAGACTATATCGAACAGAGTCTGTCAGTTACTTAAACGCTAATGCATTCATTCTCATTGACGTGGCTTCTTTATTTTGGAAAGAAGTCCGTTATTTTGGCATTCCGTAACAATGCGATTTCATCCAAAATACCTCGACTTTAGCGCGATAAGACTATATCGAACAGAGTCTGTCAGTTACTTAAACGCTAATGCATTCATTTCATTGACGTGGCTTCTTTATTTTGGAAAGAAGTCCGTTATTTTGGCATTCCGTAACAATGCGATTTCATCCAAATACCTCGACTTTAGCGCGATAAGACTATATCGAACAGAGTCTGTCAGTTACTTAAACGCTAATGCATTCATTCACATTGACGTGGCTTCTTTATTTTGGAAAGAAGTCCGTTATTTTGGCATTCCGTAACAATGCGATTTCATCCAAAATACCTCGACTTTAGCGCGATAAGACTATATCGAACAAGTCTGTCAGTTACTTAAACGCTAATGCATTCATTCTCATTGACGTGGCTTCTTTATTTTGGAAAGAAGTCCGTTATTTTGGCATTCCGTAACAATGCGATTTCATCAAAGACCTCGACTTGAGCGCGATAAGACTATATCGAACAGAGTCTGTCAGTTACTTAAACGCTAATGCATTCATTCTGACACGTGGCTTCTTTATTTTGGAAAGAAGTCCGTTATTTTGGCATTCCGTAACAATGCGATTTCATCCAAATACCTCGACTTTAGCGCGATAAGACTATATCGAACAGAGTCTGTCAGTTACTTAAACGCTAATGCATTCATTCTCATTGACGTGGCTTCTTTATTTTGGAAAGAAGTCCGTTATTTTGGCATTCCGTAGCAATGTGATTTCATCCAAAATACCTCGACTTTAGCGCGATAAGACTATATCGAACTGAGTCTGTCAGTTACTTGAACGCTAATGCATTCTTTTCATTGACATAGCTTCTTTATTTTGGAAAGAAAACCGTTATTTTGGCATTCCGTAACAATGCGATTTCATCCAAATACCTCGACTTTAGCGCGATGAGACTATATCGAACAGAGTCTGTCAGTTACTTAAACGCTAATGCATTCATTCCCATTGACGTGGCTTCTTTATTTTGGAAAGAATACCGGTATTTTGGCATTCCGTAACAATGCGATTTCATCCAAATACCTCGACTTTAGCGCGATAAGACTATATCGAACAGAGTCTGTCAGTTACTTAAACGCTAATGCATTCATTCTCATTGACGTGGCTTCTTTATTTTGGAAAGAAGTCCGTTATTTTGGCATTCCGTAACAATGCGATTTCATCCAAATACCTCGACTTTAGCGCGATAAGACTATATCGAACAGAGTCTGTCAGTTACTTAAACGCTAATGCATTCATTCTCATTGACGTGGCTTCTTTATTTTGGAAAGAAGTCCGTTATTTTGGCATTACGTAACAATGCGATTTCATCCAAATACCTCGACTTTAGCGCGATAAGACTATATCGAACAGAGTCTGTCAATTACTTAAATGCTAATGCATTCATTCTGATTGACGTGGCTTCTTTATTTTAGAAAGAAGTCCGTTATTTTGGCATTCCGTAGCAATGCGATTTCATCCAAAGACCTCGACTTGAGCGCGATAAGACTATATCAAACAAAGTCTGTAAGTTACTTAAACGCTAATGCATTCATTCAGGTTGACATGGTTTCTTTAATTTGGAAAGAAGTTCGTTATTTTGGCATTACGTAACAATGCGATTTCATCTAAAGACCAGGAATTGAGCGCGATAAGACCATATCGAACAGAGTCTGTCAGTTACTTAAACGCGAATGCATTCATTCTGATTGACGTGGCTTCTTTATTTTAGAAAGAAGTCCGTTATTTTGGCATTCCGTAGCATTGCGATTTCATCCAAATACCTCGACTTTAGCGCGATAAGAATATATCGAACAGAGTCTGTCAGTTACTTAAACGCTAATGCATTCATTCACATTGACCTGGCTTCTTTAATTTGGAAAGAAGTCCGTTATTTTGGCATTCCGTAACAATGCGATTTCATCCAAATACCTCGACTTCAGCGCGATAAGACTATATCGAACAGAGTCTGTCAGTTACTTAAATGCTAATGCATTCATTCTGATTGACGTGGCTTCTATATTTTAGAAAGAAGTCCGTTATTTTATCACTACGTAACAATGCGATTTCATCCAAAAACCTCGACTTTAGCGCGATAAGACTATATCGAACAGAGTCTGTCAGTTACTTCAACGTTAATGCATTCATTCTCTTTACGTGACTTCATTAATTTCGAAATAAGTCCGGCATTTTGGCATTCCGTAACTATGCGATTTCATCTAAAGACCTGGACTTGAGCGCGATAAGACTATATCGAACAGAGTCTGTCAGTTACTTAAACGCTAATGCATTCATTCTGATTGACGTGGCTTCTTTATTTTAGAAAGAAGTCCGTTATTTTGGCATTCCGTAGCAATGCGATTTCATCCAAAAACCTCGACTTTAGCGCGATAAGACTATATCGAACAGAAGTCTGTCAGTTACTTAAACGCTAATGCATTCATTCTCATTGACGTGGCTTCTTTATTTTGGAAAGAAATCCGTTATTTTGGCATTCCGTAACAATGCGATTTCATCCAAATACCTCGACTTTAGCGCGATAAGACTATATCGAACAGAGTCTGTCAGTTACTTAAACGCTAATGCATTCATTCTCATTGACGTGGCTTCTTTATTTTGGAAAGAAGTCCGTTATTTTGGCATTCCGTAACAATGCGATTTCATCCAAAGACCTCGACTTGAGCGCGATAAGACTATATCAAACAAAGTCTGTAAGTTACTTAAACGCTAATGCATTCATTCACGTTGACATGGCTTCTTTAATTTGGAAAGAAGTTCGTTATTTTGGCATTCCGTAACAATGCGATTTCATCTAAAGACCTCGAATTGAGCGCGATAAGACTATATCGAACAGAGTCTGTCAGTTACTTAAACGCTAATGCATTCATTCTCATTGACGTGGCTTCTTTATTTTGGAAAGAAGTCCGTTATTTTGGCATTCCGTAACAATGCGATTTCATCCAAAGACCTCGACTTGAGCGCGATAAGACTATATCAAACAAAGTCTGTAACAGGGTCTGTCAGTTACTTAAACGCTAATGCATTCATTCACATTGACGTGGCTTCTTTATTTTGGAAAGAAGTCCGTTATTTTGGCATTCCGTAACAATGCGATTTCATCCAAATACCTCGACTTTAGCGCGATAAGACTATATCGAACAGAGTCTGTCAGTTACTTAAACGCTAATGCATTCATTCTGATTGACGTGGCTTCTTTATTTTAGAAAGAAGTCCGTTATTTTGGCATTCCGTAACAATGCGATTTCATCCAAATACCTCGACTTTAGCGCGATAAGACTATATCGAACAGAGTCTGTCAGTTACTTAAACGCTAATGCATTCATTCTCATTGACGTGGCTTCTTTATTTTGGAAAGAAAACCGTTATTTTGGCATTCCGTAACAATGCGATTTCATCCAAATACCTCGACTTTAGCGCGATAAGACTATATCGAACAGAGTCTGTCAGTTACTTAAACGCTAATGCATTCATTCACATTGACGTGGCTTCTTTATTTTGGAAAGAAGTCCGTTATTTTGGCATTCCGTAACAATGCGATTTCATCCAAATACCTCGACTTTAGCGCGATAAGACTATATCGAACAGAGTCTGTCAGTTACTTGAACGCTAATGCATTCTTTTCATTGACATAGCTTCTTTATTTTTGGAAAGAAAACCGTTATTTTGGCATTCCGTAACAATGCGATTTCATCCAAATACCTCGACTTTAGCGCGATGAGACTATATCGAACAGAGTCTGTCAGTTACTTAAACGCTAATGCATTCATTCCCATTGTCGTGGCTTCTTTATTTTGGAAAGAATACCGGTATTTTGGCATTCCATAACAATGCGATTTCATCCAAATACCTCGACTTTAGCGCGATAAGAATATATCGAACAGAGTCTGTCAGTTACTTAAACGCTAATGCATTCATTCTCATTGACGTGGCTTCTTTATTTTGGATAGAAGTCCGTTATTTTTTCATTACGTAACAATGCAATTTTATCCAAAGATCTCGACTTGAGCGCGATCAGACTACATTAAACAAAGTCTGTAACAGGGTCTGTCAGTTACTTAAACGCTAATGCATTCATTCACATTGACGTGGCTTCTTTAATTTAGAAAGAAGTCCGTTATTTTGGCATTCCGTAGCAATGCGATTTCATCCAAAGACCTCAACTTGAGCGCGATAAGACTATATCAAACAAAGTCTGTAAGTTACTTAAACGCTAATGCAATCATTCACGTTGACCTGGCCTCTTTAATATGGAAAGAAGTTCGTTATTTTGGCATTCCGTAACAATGCGATTTCATCCAAAGACCTCGACTTGAGCGCGATAAGACTATATCAAACAAAGTCTGTAAGTTACTTAAACGCTAATACATTCATTCACGTTGACATGGCTTCTTTATTTTGGAAAGAAGTTCGTTATTTTGGCATTCCATAACAATACGATTTCATCTGAAGACCTGGAATTGAGCGCGATAAGACTATATCGAACAGAGTCTGTCAGTTATTTAAACGCTAATGCATTCATTCTGATATACGTGGCTTCTTTATTTTAGAAAGAAGTCCGTTATTTTGGCATTCCGTAGCAATGCGATTTCATCCAAAAACCTCGACTTTAGCGCGATAAGACTATATCGAACAGAGTCTGTCAGTTACTTAAACGCTAATGCATTCATTCTCATTGACGTGGCTTCTTTATTTTGGAAAGAAAACCGTTATTTTGGCATTCCGTAACAATGCGATTTCATCCAAATACCTCGACTTTAGCGCGATAAGACTATATCGAACAGAGTCTGTCAGTTACTTAAACGCTAATGCATTCATTCACATTGACGTGGCTTCTTTATTTTGGATAGAAGTCCGTTATTTTTGCATTCCGTAACAATGCAATTTTATCCAAAGATCTCGACTTGAGCGCGATCAGACAACATCAAACAAATTCTGTAACAGGGTCTGTCAGTTACTTAAACGCTAATGCATTTATTCACGTTGACATGGCTTCTGTAATTTGGAAAGAAGTTCGTTATTTTGGCATTCCGTAACAATGCGATTTCATCTAAAGACCTAGAATTGAGCGCGATAAGACTATATCGAACAGAGTTTGTCAGTTACTTAAACGCTAATGCATTCATTCTCATTGACGTGGCTTCTTTATTTTGGATAGAAGTCCGTTATTTCAGCATTACGTAACAATGCAATTTTATCCAAAGGTCTCGACTTGAGCGCGATCAGACTACATCAAACAAAGTCTGTAACAGGGTCTGTCAGTTACTTAATCGCTAATGCATTCATTCACATTGACGTGGCTTCATTCATTTTAAAATAAGTCCGTTATTTTGGCACTACGTAACAATGCGATTTCATCCAAATACCTCGACTTTAGCGCGATAACACTATATCGAACAGAGTCTGTCGGTTACTTAAACGCTAATGCATTCATTCTCATCGACGTGGCTTCTTTATTTTGGAAAGAAAACCGGTATTTTGGCCTTCCGTAACAATGCGATTTCATCCAAATACCTCGACTTTAGCGCGATAAGACTATATCGAACAGAGTCTGTCAGTTACTTAAACGCTAATGCATTCATTCTCATTGACGTGGCTTCTTTATTTTGGAAAGAAGTCCGTTATTTTGGCATTCCGTAGCAATGCGATTTCATCCAAAATACCTCGACTTTAGCGCGATAAGAATATATCGAACTGAGTCTGTCAGTTACTTGAACGCTAATGCATTCTTTTCATTGACATAGCTTCTTTATTTTGGAAAGAAAACCGTTATTTTGGCATTCCGTAACAATGCGATTTCATCCAAATACCTCGACTTTAGCGCGATAAGACTATATCGAACAGAGTCTGTCAGTTACTTAAACGCTAATGCATTCATTCTCATTGACGTGGCTTCTTTATTTTGGATAGAAGTTCGTTATTTTGGCATTCCGTAGCAATGTGATTTCATCCAAAATACCTCGACTTTAGCGCGATAAGACTATATCGAACTGAGTCTGTCAGTTACTTGAACGCTAATGCATTCTTTTCATTGACATAGCTTCTTTATTTTGGAAAGAAAACCGTTATTTTGGCATTCCGTAACAATGCGATTTCATCCAAATACCTCGACTTTAGCGCGATGAGACTATATCGAACAGAGTCTGTCAGTTACTTAAACGCTAATGCATTCATTCCCATTGTCGTGGCTTCTTTATTTTGGAAAGAATACCGGTATTTTGGCATTCCATAACAATGCGATTTCATCCAAATACCTCGACTTTAGCGCGATAAGAATATATCGAACAGAGTCTGTCAGTTACTTAAACGCTAATGCATTCATTCTCATTGACGTGGCTTCTTTATTTTGGATAGAAGTCCGTTATTTTTTCATTACGTAACAATGCAATTTTATCCAAAGATCTCGACTTGAGCGCGATCAGACTACATTAAACAAAGTCTGTAACAGGGTCTGTCAGTTACTTAAACGCTAATGCATTCATTCACATTGACGTGGCTTCTTTAATTTAGAAAGAAGTCCGTTATTTTGGCATTCCGTAGCAATGCGATTTCATCCAAAGACCTCAACTTGAGCGCGATAAGACTATATCAAACAAAGTCTGTAAGTTACTTAAACGCTAATGCAATCATTCACGTTGACCTGGCCTCTTTAATATGGAAAGAAGTTCGTTATTTTGGCATTCCGTAACAATGCGATTTCATCCAAAGACCTCGACTTGAGCGCGATAAGACTATATCAAACAAAGTCTGTAAGTTACTTAAACGCTAATACATTCATTCACGTTGACATGGCTTCTTTATTTTGGAAAGAAGTTCGTTATTTTGGCATTCCATAACAATACGATTTCATCTGAAGACCTGGAATTGAGCGCGATAAGACTATATCGAACAGAGTCTGTCAGTTATTTAAACGCTAATGCATTCATTCTGATATACGTGGCTTCTTTATTTTAGAAAGAAGTCCGTTATTTTGGCATTCCGTAGCAATGTGATTTCATCCAAAATACCTCGACTTTAGCGCGATAAGAATATATCTAACTGAGTCTGTCAGTTACTTGAACGCTAATGCATTCTTTTCATTGACAAACCTTCTTTATTTTGGAAAGAAAACCGTTATTTTGGCTTTCCGTAACAATGCGATTTCATCCAAATACCTCGACTTTAGCGCGATGAGACTATATCGAACAGAGTCTGTCAGTTACTTAAACGCTAATGCATTCATTCTAATTGACGTGGCTTCTTTATTTTAGAAAGAAGTCCGTTATTTTGGCATTCCGTAACAATGCGATTTCATCCAAATACCTCGACTTTAGCGCGATAAGACTATATCGAACAGAGTCTGTCAGTTACTTAAACGCTAATGCATTCATTCTCATTGACGTGGCTTCTTTATTTTGGATAGAAGTCCGTTATTTTTGCATTACGTAACAATGCAATTTTATCCAAAGATCTCGACTTGAGCGCGATCAGACTACATTAAACAAAGTCTGTAACAGGGTCTGTCAGTTACTTAAACGCTAATGCATTCATTCACATTGACGTGGCTTCTTTAATTTAGAAAGAAGTCCGTTATTTTGGCATTCCGTAGCAATGCGATTTCATCCAAAGACCTCAACTTGAGCGCGATAAGACTATATCAAACAAAGTCTGTAAGTTACTTAAACGCTAATGCAATCATTCACGTTGACCTGGCCTCTTTAATATGGAAAGAAGTTCGTTATTTTGGCATTCCGTAACAATGCGATTTCATCCAAAGACCTCGACTTGAGCGCGATAAGACTATATCAAACAAAGTCTGTAAGTTACTTAAACGCTAATACATTCATTCACGTTGACATGGCTTCTTTATTTTGGAAAGAAGTTCGTTATTTTGGCATTCCATAACAATACGATTTCATCTGAAGACCTGGAATTGAGCGCGATAAGACTATATCGAACAGAGTCTGTCAGTTATTTAAACGCTAATGCATTCATTCTGATATACGTGGCTTCTTTATTTTAGAAAGAAGTCCGTTATTTTGGCATTCCGTAGCAATGTGATTTCATCCAAAATACCTCGACTTTAGCGCGATAAGAATATATCTAACTGAGTCTGTCAGTTACTTGAACGCTAATGCATTCTTTTCATTGACAAACCTTCTTTATTTTGGAAAGAAAACCGTTATTTTGGCTTTCCGTAACAATGCGATTTCATCCAAATACCTCGACTTTAGCGCGATGAGACTATATCGAACAGAGTCTGTCAGTTACTTAAACGCTAATACATTCAATCTAATTGACGTGGCTTCTTTATTTTAGAAAGAAGTCCGTTATTTTGGCAATCCGTAACAATGCGATTTCATCCGAATACCTCGACTTCAGCGCGATAAGACTATATCGAACAGAGTCTGTCAGTTACTTAAACGCTAATGCATTCATTCTAATTGACGTGGCTTCTTTATTTTAGAAAGAAGTCCGTTATTTTGGCATTCCGTAGCAATGCGATTTCATCCAAAGACCTCAACTTGAGCGCGATAAGACTATATCAAACAAAGTCTGTAAGTTACTTAAACGCTAATGCATTCATTCACGTTGACCTGGCCTCTTTAATTTGGAAAGAAATTAGTTATTTTGGCATTCCGTAACAATGCGATTTCATCTAAAGACCTGGAATTGAGCGCGATGAGACTATATCGAACAGAGTCTGTCAGTTACTTAAACGCTAATGCATTCATTCTCATTGACGTGGCTTCTTTATTTTGGAAAGAAAACCGGTATTTTGGCATTCCGTAACAATGCGATTTCATCCAAATACCTCGACTTTAGCGCGATAAGACTATATCGAACAGAGTCTGTCAGTTACTTAAACGCTAATGCATTCATTCTCATTGACGTGGCTTCTTTATTTTGGATAGAAGTCCGTTATTTTTGCATTACGTAACAATGCAATTTTATCCAAAGATCTCGACTTGAGCGCGATCAGACTACATCAAACAAAGTCTGTAACAGGGTCTGTCAGTTACTTAAACGCTAATGCATTCATTCACATTGACGTGGCTTCTTTAATTTTGAAATAAGTCCGTTATTTTGGCATTCCGTAACAATGCGATTTCATCCAAAGACCTCGACTTGAGCGCGATAAGACTATATCGAACAGAGTCTGTCAGTTACTTAAACGCTAATGCATTCATTCTCATTGACGTGGCTTCTTTATTTTGGAAAGAAGTCCGTTATTTTGGCATTCCGTAACAATGCGATTTCATCCAAAGACCTCGACAGGCGCGATAAGACTATATCGAACAGAGTCTGTCAGTTACTTAAACGCTAATGCATTCATTCACATTGACGTGGCTTCTTTATTTGGAAAAGTTCGTTATTTTGGCATTCCGTAACAATGCGATTTCATCCAAAGACCTCGACTTGAGCGCGATAAGACTATATCGAACAAAGTCTCAAGTTACTTAAACGCTAATGCATTCATTCACGTTGACATGGCTTCTTTATTTTGGAAAGAAAACCGTTATTTTGGCATTCCGTAACAATGCGATTTCATCCAAATACCTCGACTTTAGCGCGATAAGACTATATCGAACAGAGTCTGTCAGTTACTTAAACGCTAATGCATTCATTCCCATTGACGTGGCTTCTTTATTTTGGAAAGAAGACCGTTATTTTGGCATTCCGTAACAATGCGATTTCATCCAAATACCTCGACTTTAGCGCGATGAGACTATATCGAACAGAGTCTGTCAGTTACTTAAACGCTAATGCATTCATTCTAATTGACGTGGCTTCTTTATTTTAGAAAGAAGTCCGTTATTTTGGCAATCCGTAACAATGCGATTTCATCCGAATACCTCGACTTCAGCGCGATAAGACTATATCGAACAGAGTCTGTCAGTTACTTAAACGCTAATGCATTCATTCTAATTGACGTGGCTTCTTTATTTTAGAAAGAAGTCCGTTATTTTGGCATTCCGTAGCAATGCGATTTCATCCAAAGACCTCAACTTGAGCGCGATAAGACTATATCAAACAAAGTCTGTAAGTTACTTAAACGCTAATGCATTCATTCACGTTGACCTGGCCTCTTTAATTTGGAAAGAAATTAGTTATTTTGGCATTCCGCAACAATGCGATTTCATCTAAAGACCTGGAATTGAGCGCGATGAGACTATATCGAACAGAGTCTGTCAGTTACTTAAACGCTAATGCATTCATTCTCATTGACGTGGCTTCTTTATTTTGGAAAGAAAACCGGTATTTTGGCATTCCGTAACAATGCGATTTCATCCAAATACCTCGACTTTAGCGCGATAAGACTATATCGAACAGAGTCTGTCAGTTACTTAAACGCTAATGCATTCATTCTCATTGACGTGGATTCTTTATTTTGGATAGAAGTCCGTTATTTTTGCATTACGTAACAATGCAATTTTATCCAAAGATCTCGACTTGAGCGCGATCAGACTACATCAAACAAAGTCTGTAACAGGGTCTGTCAGTTACTTAAACGCTAATGCATTCATTCACATTGACGTGGCTTCATTCATTTTAAAATAAGTCCGTTATTCTGGCTATCCGTAACAATGCGATTTCATCCGAATACCTCGACTTCAGCGCGATAAGACTATATCGAACAGAGTCTGTCAGTTACTTGAACGCTAATGCATTCTTTTCATTAACATAGCTTCTTTATTTTGGAAAGAAAACCGTTATTTTTGCATTCCGTAACAATGCGATTTCATCAAAATACCTCGACTTTAGCGCGATGAGACTATATCGAACAGAGTCTGTCAGTTACTGAAACGCTAATGCATTCATTCACATTGACGTGGCTTCTTTATTTTGGATAGAAGTCCGTTATTTTTGCATTCCGTAACAATGCAATTTTATCCAAAGATCTCGACTTGAGCGCGATCAGACAACATCAAACAAATTCTGTAACAGGGTCTGTCAGTTACTTAAACGCTAATGCATTCATTCACGTTGACATGGCTTCTTTAATTTGGAAAGAAGTTCGTTATTTTGGCATTCCGTAACAATGCGATTTCATCTAAAGACCTGGATTTGAGCGCGATAAGACTATATCGAACAGAGTCTGTCAGTTACTTAAACGCTAATGCATTCATTCTCATTGACGTGGCTTCTTTATTTTGGATAGAAGTTCGTTATTTTGGTATTCCGTAGCAATGTGATTTCATCCAAAAAACTCGACTTTAGCGCGATAAGAATATATCGAACTGAGTCTGTCAGTTAATTGAACGCTAATGCATTCTTTTCATTAACATAGCTTCTTTATTTTGGAAAGAAAACCGTTATTTTGGCATTCCGTAACAATGCGATTTCATCAAAATACCTCGACTTTAGCGCGATGAGACTATATCGAACAGAGTCTGTCAGTTACTTAAACGCTAATGCATTCATTCTCATTGACGTGGCTTCTTTAATTTGGAAATAAGTCCGTTATTTTGGCACTACGTAACTATGCGATTTCATCCAAATACCTCGACTTTAGCGCGATAAGACTATATCGAACAGAGTCTGTCAATTACTTAAATGCTAATGCATTCATTCTGATTGACGTGGCTTCTTTATTTTAGAAAGAAGTCCGTTATTTTGGCATTCCGTAGCAATGCGATTTCATCCAAAGACCTCGACTTGAGCGCGATAAGACTATATCAAACAAAGTCTGTAAGTTACTTAAACGCTAATGCATTCATTCACGTTGACATGGCTTCTTTAATTTGGAAAGAAGTTCGTTATTTTGGCATTCCGTAACAATGCGATTTCATCTAAAGACCTGGAATTGAGCGCGATAAGACTATATCGAACAGAGTCTGTCAGTTACTTAAACGCTAATGCATTCATTCTCATTGACGTGGCTTCTTTATTTTGGAAAGAAGTCCGTTATTTTGGCATTCCGTAACAATGCGATTTCATCCAAATACCTCGACTTTAGCGCGATAAGACTATATCGAACAGAGTCTGTCAGTTACTTAAACGCTAATGCATTCATTCTCATTGACGTGGCTTCTTTATTTTGGAAAGAAGTCCGTTATTTTGGCATTCCGTAACAATGCGATTTCATCCAAAGACCTCGACTTGAGCGCGATAAGACTATATCAAAGTCTGTAACAGAGTCTGTCAGTTACTTAAACGCTAATGCATTCATTCACGTTGACGTGGCTTCTTTAATTTGGAAAGAAGTCCGTTATTTTGGCATTCCGTAACAATGCGATTTCATCCAAATACCTCGACTTTAGCGCGATAAGACTATATCGAACAGAGTCTGTCAGTTACTTAAACGCTAATGCATTCATTCTGATTGACGTGGCTTCTTTATTTTAGAAAGAAGTCCGTTATTTTGGCATTCCGTAACAATGCGATTTCATCCAAAATACCTCGACTTTAGCGCGATAAGACTATATCGAACAGAGTCTGTCAGTTACTTAAACGCTAATGCATTCATTCTGATTGACGTGGCTTCTTTATTTTAGAAAGAAGTCCGTTATTTTGGCATTCCGTAACAATGCGATTTCATCCAAAGACCTCGACTTGAGCGCGATAAGACTATATCGAACAGAGTCTGTCAGTTACTTAAACGCTAATGCATTCATTCACATTGACGTGGCTTCTTTAATTTGGAAAGAAGTCCGTTATTTTGGCATTCCGTAACAATGCGATTTCATCCAAAGACCTCGAATTGAGCGCGATAAGACTATATCGAACAGAGTCTGTCAGTTACTTAAACGCTAATGCATTCATTCTCATTGACGTGGCTTCTTTATTTTGGAAAGAAAACCGTTATTTTGGCATTCCGTAACAATGCGATTTCATCCAAATACCTCGACTTTAGCGCGATAAGACTATATCGAACAGAGTCTGTCAGTTACTTAAACGCTAATGCATTCATTCCATTGACGTGGCTTCTTTATTTTGGATAGAAGTCCGTTATTTTTGCATTCCGTAACAATGCAATTTTATCCAAAGATCTCGACTTGAGCGCGATCAGACAACATCAAACAAATTCTGTAACAGGGTCTGTCAGTTACTTAAACGCTAATGCATTTATTCACGTTGACATGGCTTCTTTAATTTGGAAAGAAGTTCGTTATTTTGGCATTCCGTAACAATGCGATTTCATCTAAAGACCTAGAATTGAGCGCGATAAGACTATATCGAACAGAGTTTGTCAGTTACTTAAACGCTAATGCATTCATTCTCATTGACGTGGCTTCTGTATTTTGGATAGAAGTCCGTTATTTCAGCATTACGTAACAATGCAATTTTATCCAAAGGTCTCGACTTGAGCGCGATCAGACTACATCAAACAAAGTCTGTAACAGGGTCTGTCAGTTACTTAATCGCTAATGCATTCATTCACATTGACGTGGCTTCATTCATTTTAAAATAAGTCCGTTATTTTGGCACTACGTAACAATGCGATTTCATCCAAATACCTCGACTTTAGCGCGATAACACTATATCGAACAGAGTCTGTCGGTTACTTAAACGCTAATGCATTCATTCTCATCGACGTGGCTTCTTTATTTTGGAAAGAAAACCGGTATTTTGGCATTCCGTAACAATGCGATTTCATCCAAATACCTCGACTTTAGCGCGATAAGACTATATCGAACAGAGTCTGTCAGTTACTTAAACGCTAATGCATTCATTCTCATTGACGTGGCTTCTTTATTTTGGAAAGAAGTCCGTTATTTTGGCATTCCGTAACAATGCGATTTCATCCAAAATACCTCGACTTTAGCGCGATAAGACTATATCGAACAGAGTCTGTCAGTTACTTAAACGCTAATGCATTCATTCTCATTGACGTGGCTTCTTTATTTTGGAAAGAAGTCCGTTATTTTGGCATTCCGTAACAATGCGATTTCATCCAAAGACCTCGACTTGAGCGCGATAAGACTATATCAACAAAGTCTGTAACAGAGTCTGTCAGTTACTTAAACGCTAATGCATTCATTCACATTGACGTGGCTTCTTTATTTTGGAAAGAAGTCCGTTATTTTGGCATTCCGTAACAATGCGATTTCATCCAAATACCTCGACTTGAGCGCGATAAGACTATATCGAACAGAGTCTGTCAGTTACTTAAACGCTAATGCATTCATTCTCATTGACGTGGCTTCTTTATTTTGGAAAGAAGTTCGTTATTTTGGCATTCCGTAGCAATGCGATTTCATCCAAAATACCTCGACTTTAGCGCGATAAGACTATATCGAACTGAGTCTGTCAGTTACTTGAACGCTAATGCATTCTTTTCATTGACATAGCTTCTTTATTTTGGAAAGAAAACCGTTATTTTGGCATTCCGTAACAATGCGATTTCATCCAAATACCTCGACTTTAGCGCGATAAGACTATATCGAACAGAGTCTGTCAGTTACTTAAACGCTAATGCATTCATTCTCATTGACGTGGCTTCTTTATTTTGGATAGAAGTTCGTTATTTTGGCATTCCGTAGCAATGTGATTTCATCCAAAATACCTCGACTTTAGCGCGATAAGACTATATCGAACTGAGTCTGTCAGTTACTTGAACGCTAATGCATTCTTTTCATTGACATAGCTTCTTTATTTTGGAAAGAAAACCGTTATTTTGGCATTCCGTAACAATGCGATTTCATCCAAATACCTCGACTTTAGCGCGATGAGACTATATCGAACAGAGTCTGTCAGTTACTTAAACGCTAATGCATTCATTCCCATTGTCGTGGCTTCTTTATTTTGGAAAGAATACCGGTATTTTGGCATTCCATAACAATGCGATTTCATCCAAATACCTCGACTTTAGCGCGATAAGAATATATCGAACAGAGTCTGTCAGTTACTTAAACGCTAATGCATTCATTCTCATTGACGTGGCTTCTTTATTTTGGATAGAAGTCCGTTATTTTTTCATTACGTAACAATGCAATTTTATCCAAAGATCTCGACTTGAGCGCGATCAGACTACATTAAACAAAGTCTGTAACAGGGTCTGTCAGTTACTTAAACGCTAATGCATTCATTCACATTGACGTGGCTTCTTTAATTTGGAAATAAGTCCGTTATTTTGGCACTACGTAACAATGCGATTTCATCCAAATACCTCGACTTTAGCGCGATAAGACTATATCGAACAGAGTCTGTCAGTTACTTAAATGCTAATGCATTCATTCTGATTGACGTGGCTTCTTTATTTTAGAAAGAAGTCCGTTATTTTGGCATTCCGTAGCAATGCGATTTCATCCAAAGACCTCGACTTGAGCGCGATAAGACTATATCAAACAAAGTCTGTAAGTTACTTAAACGCTAATGCATTCATTCAGGTTGACATGGTTTCTTTAATTTGGAAAGAAGTTCGTTATTTTGGCATTACGTAACAATGCGATTTCATCTAAAGACCAGGAATTGAGCGCGATAAGACTATATCGAACAGAGTCTGTCAGTTACTTAAACGCGAATGCATTCATTCTGATTGACGTGGCTTCTTTATTTTAGAAAGAAGTCCGTTATTTTGGCATTCCGTAGCATTGCGATTTCATCCAAATACCTCAACTTTAGCGCGATAAGAATATATCGAACAGAGTCTGTCAGTTACTTGAACGCTAATGCATTCATTAACATTGACCTGGCTTCTTTAATTTGGAAAGAAGTCCGTTATTTTGGCATTCCGTAACAATGGGATTTCATCCGAATACCTCGACTTCAGCGCGATAAGACTATATCGAACAGAGTCTGTCAGTTACTTAAATGCTAATGCATTCATTCTGATTGACGTGGCTTCTATATTTTAGAAAGAAGTCCGTTATTTTATCACTACGTAACAATGCGATTTCATTCAAAAACCTCGACTTTAGCGCGATAAGACTATATCGAA
>JASFYC010000654.1:0-84705 GCA_030412335.1 Botrylloides violaceus | reverse complement strand
CTGGCTCTTTCGGCGCCTACTTATCCATCTTACATAAACACATCATGCTCGCATTATATGTGTAGGCCTACTCACCGGTAGCGTGTGTGTCACGAGAGTCATTCCACCGCTTATTTGACCGAGTAGTTTTATTGCCTACCCACCTTCTTATCAAGAGGTACAGTATAGGGTCCAATTCCCGACCGAGTCAAACCAAACGTGTAAAAAGAGTATCCCTTCCACCCTCTTACTTGGCAGACAGTACAGGGAGAGTCCAGGGGATTATAGTTGTGATAGTGATCCGCGCTTTGAGCCGGAAATATCTATATATCGCGTACTATAAGCATTGGTATGGTGATCATGAAGTAAACGCCAATGAATCTTATCCATCACCCCACACACACACACACACACACATACGGGTTAGATTCCTAACCAATTCAAATACAAGACTTGAAATATTTCTAACCGGTCTATGCTTGGCAGTCAGTATCGGGCCGGATGCGGACTGTTGTGATTGTGATTGTCATAGTGATAAGTGCTATAAACCGGAACTATGGTCAACTGTACGCCCTAAATTCAAAGCAGCAACGACAACAACAACAACATCAAGCGAACTGCTTTCCCAATGTAATTGGACATCCGAAAGTAAATTGAACAAAAGTCGTCATCGTATTAACCATAGGCGGCTGCTGCAGACAATCATGTAAATATCATTCGAAAAGGTCCCAGAATAAGCTCAACGTACAACCCGTATACAGTTGAATTCCACCTGAAATCCCAATTATATATATATCACTTCTGTCACAGGTGAATTCGTGCCTGAGAGGGGTTTCTGGGATGAAGAACACTTAGGTGGGTGCTTAGATGTTGCATATTGTACTGTACATATTGAATTAGTGCACCAAATATTAATTATTATTTCGTTGAGTTGTCAATAGGTATTGGAGTTCAGGTCGACTGCATGACCTCAACGTCCAATGTTAGCAGGACAACATTTTTTTCCATGATATATTTTAGTCGGAAACGACATTTTCGTAAGTTAGGCGTATACAACAACCACCGCGTTTGCCATCGCGACCAGTTGTGGTGAATGTCTCAGCGGAGTGACAACGCATTTGCCTAAATACAGCGTGTGTCCTATTTAGGAAGAAAGTAACGGAATCAACGCAATATTGTCAGTACTTGAGGAAATATAGTCAATATAATTAGGACACCCTGCAACAAGAACAACTGTGAAACTACCTGGTATCATTTACAGTAATTCAAAATAGGCGGATGGCCTTCTTCATTGGCCTACATATGTTACTGTCAATGGGAAGAATCAGGCAATGTGTTCAGTCTATGGGCAGTTTGTTCACGTGCCCGGTAATCCATCTGAATCGTTGAATTCAAACATGTGGTCTGCTCACTCCATGGCAATATACAAATTGCCTGAAATTGACTTGCCGACGTCATACTAACCCCCGAACTCAAGATAGATTCCATTGATGGAAATGGTATGAGCTGTAACAGGTGCATTTCCTGTCCCAGTCCATGCCTTTTCTCACTTGTGTGGGCCAGATAATACCCGAAAAAGGTCATAAATGGCCCGTGCACGGCCATATGAAGACGGGTCAATGTTCCGTTTGCTTACTCCTAACGACATTCGGGCCACCACCAAAGACCAAATGCAATCGTAACCTCTTATCATACGTGAGCCAAGCGTAAATTTGTGATTTGGATAACATGTCTTATTCCCAGTATGCTAGTATGCAGTAGGTGTTCTTTCTTTACTGTAGCGCGGCTCTATATACTCGCGCTATCGCGTATGGTTGGTCATTAGGCTGTTAGACAGCATCGCTTAAAATCCACTCGGGAGCGAAGTTTCGACAGCAATGGTGCGATTCTCACACACCTGTAAAATCGCATGTGTGCAAACGGTGATGAAGGAACCAACAACGCGTTGCATGCAGTTTCTATTCTATTCTAGACACACGGTACTACTGTAGAACATGTTGCAGTAGGCTACCTTTGACGATTATCCGCATAACCTGCACGGGCGCATCACCTCGTCTCTTTCCTATGGCTTGAAGCCTTGTCAGCCTGCAGCGTGACTACATTCCATGCAGGAGTGGACGTATTAGGAAAATTGCAATGAATGAGTTAATAGGTTAGAAGAAGTACAGCCCTTTTCCTCAACATTTGAATGATTTTGCCTGTGGCGCCGTCGCGATCGCCTCGCCTTGCCGACGTCGCTTCGCTTGGCTGTTAACTTGACATGTAAATTCATCTTTGGATAGCTTATCGACTCTTTGCCACTTCATATGCTGGATATGTACTAATGCTGACATTTCTTTTACATAGATAAGTATTGGGATATCATGATGGGCGACGAACATCATCCAGGTATATAATTTTTGCCTGTTGATGAATAATAGGCCTGTGGCCGAGACCAATACTAGCACAGTGGATTTATCATATCTTGATAAGGTACAAAAGTTACATGCGCAAACATTGCGATTCGAACAGGTACCGCATGAATTAGGCAAAATTCGCTCCAGAGTCAAACTCGAGCAGTAGGTTCCTACCATCCCTGTTACTAATGACGTCGTGAGACTGGTGAGAGTCTCATTTTGGCATCGGAATGATTTTTCGGATTGAATTTTTACGTTGCATGAAGTTTATTTAATATATATATCATTCTTTTAGATAAATTCGCCATGGCTATGGCTGCTATGAAAGAAGATCTCGAACGTATGTACAGTATTGTAGGCCTAGATATTTAATTTCGCTGTAGGCTACTGGAAAATATTAAAACATGCTAGAGATTGTAGCGCGGCTTTTCTCGGCAACGTTAGTCACAGGTATCGATGCCTTTTACCAAAGTTCTTTTAGCCGACTCCGCCCATGCATCACATCACATAGTCCGCTGAAGATGGGTTAACTCTATGTTATTCCTGGATACATCGCCCCGGTTCTGAAGGCTGACGAGTGAAAATTTGCATTGTCACATGAGCAATACAATGAACTCTAGCTTATGATAATGCCATGGAATGTGGAATGAGAGGAGAGAATTAAAATCGCTTAATTTTTTATTGGGGCATGGACCAGGTGTGTCTATATGACCATATGCCGACTGAGCAATAATATACTGTATTGCATTGTGTCTTTTAAGTATTTTTGAATTCTTTTTGGGCAGCCAGGCAACCTCCAATGAATAATGGATTGACACCGTCGTATGATGTAATCATGAAAGATTTAAAAACTCTCATTAAAGATATAAAAGGGGATATCACGTCAGCAGGTGCGTACAGTAATTATACATATACATATAGTATATGATGTTTACAACACCATTCGTGCATTTGCGTGCGTCTGCTGACTTGTCTATAACTATATACCTGTCGTCATCTTCTGAAGGAGCGGAGATATGAAATTGAGATTATACAGTAAACTGGACTGGAAGTTAAATCTGTGGTAACTTACCATATTAATTACTATTCGAATCGTTCGACATCGGCTCCAATATTGTACGTATCTAGCATAGGCTTACTAATACGGTAATTAATCTCCTTCCGATTGGGAAATTCTTGGTTCGGCTCCCGACGAAGTCAAACCAAAGATTTTAAAATCGGTATCAGATCCGTCTTGCTTGGTTGTCCGTACCGGTGGTTTGCGTATAGTGTTGTGGTTGTGATACAGTTGTGATCCTGGCTGCAAATCAGAAGTATTGACACGTGTACCGTAAACATTGACCTGGCGTACATGACCTTAGCAGTTGAAAACCGCCACAGATTCAAAACAACAACAACAACAACAACAATACTTTAATTTTTTCTACCACCATTTCATTCTTCGATTTTTACCTGCTTTAGCTCACTCTTACAAGCATCTATATAGTCAGCAGGTTATAACCAACGAGGGCATTATCGCCATCGAGGTGTAGTGGTAATGTCACCTGCTTTCGAAACCGGTATTGGTTGTGGATTATATCCGAACCGCATCGTATTAAATATGAGGAAAATGTCATCCGTAGCTTCGCCAATAGAGGGCAGGGCACATTATGGATTGTATGGAATGGAACGGTCAAAATTATTTCCTTACCCTCGCTTTTGGCGCCTCCTTGTCTAAAACCTGAATATAGACATTATGCACACATGATATGCATCTGTAGAAGTGGTGTAGATGGTGCAGCTGAAATTAAAAATACAAAATACATATGATCATGTTATCCTATTATCCCAGAGCGGGTGAAGCCTGTCTGTCTTAGCAGCATGGTGCATACACACATCTGTAGGCCTGCGTCGCTGATGCATGGAAAAGTCAAAACTATACATTAAATGAGCCCTGCCAAGGTATATAAAATTTTCAACCACCTTGTTGACCCCCAACATCCCTCGCCATGATTTTCACAACCACGGACCTCATGTTACTATAGTGGAGCACTGACCGGACTACGAGCAGAAACAAGCCAAGCCAGACACTTCAAACAAATCAAAACCCATGCATTCCCTATTGTAATTTAGTAGAACAGACAGTCACTAGACCACTTGATGTCTATGGTGTCGTTGAGCTATAGAATAATCAATCATGCATGTTCCCTCTTGCTACCGGTACGCTACAGCAAGAGTGAGACATGGAGGATTCGGGTAAATAAGGCGGAAAGAGCAGACGCGTTGTGTTCTGTGTCTGGGTAGGGGATACAAGACCATCACAGTTTTGAACGGCCTGCATACCTTAATACCTAGTGACTTCGAGACCTTTCACAAATGTAACAACAATTTGAATATAGCGATATGTACCGCAGTTTTCATATGGTACGCATTATTGAAAGCTCAAATTATTCCTACCTTTCTTGGTTTTATCGTCAGAAGTCGACACAATAACGTAAATATGACGTCACCTGTCGAGAGACAAACGAAAAGTAGGTCTATTTAGAGTTGTCAATAAAGTATATAAATTGCGATATTTAAGTTTTTTAGTAGGCCTACGAAGTTACAACTACTGTAATTCAAATATTGGACGAAAGTAATGGAGACGATAGAGGTCGATTAATAGATATCGTGTGGTTTCACTCGGGGGGTACAACGTAAGACGCTAAAATTGCGACCTCCATTTGATCGTGGGTGAGACGCTTCCCTCTTTTCTCTTAACAAAGGAAAATGGCTCCTCAATTCACTTCTTATATGCTTTATCTAAACCCGTATGAAATATATTTAAGACGCCAAACCGAAGGACAGTACGTAAGCAGGACGGTGTAGCCAGACTACCTTTCACGACCATAGGTAGTGAAGAAATTGTTCCGCTAGATGGCAGAAGCGATCAAAAAGGTGCATCTGGGATTTCTTTACGATAAAAATTAGACTGAAATATCAAACCGAACCATATACCTGTAAGGTCTTTGAGTACTATACTATTACTACTCCGATAATAATTTGAGATTGCCTATAGAACCTCGTACTGAGTCTGCACCAATACAAATAGGTGTTTTTATCCATACAGATATTGAACTTTCGCATACATTAATGACTGGACCTAGCCGAGGACTTTTTGAGCATCACACATGGAGTTGGGACAGCGAAATTATAGTCAGAGGAGTAATCAACTCTTTACCGATGAATGCCGTCAGGAATGGTGAGACAAGATAATACTATGCAGCTAACAATTGCACATGAAGGGTGGCGGGAGCCTTGACTGAAAATACGTTTATTTCACGAGAAGGTCAATTAGGGGTGTGGTGAATGGAGGCAAACCGCCGACTATGCCATCAATTTCTGTACAACGTACAGACCTCCCAATAAATTTATTGGTCTGAAGAAGTATCTGTGGAGTGTGAGACTGCTGTGGCTGTGATAGTTATCCGGGCTACACTGGAAATATTGACACATGTACCGTAAGCATCGACCTGACGTACGTGACCTTAGTAGTTTGAAACGCCATAAATTCAAAACAACAACAAGTAGTTGAAATTTCCATGAATGCAAACCAACACCAGCATTCTGTATTTAATTTACCATCGAACGTTGACTTCGGATTGAATCAAGGCAGTGATCATACTCAACAATATCTTTGATCTTTTACAGCTCATGCATTTCACCGCCCGGATCCTTTTGATGCGCTGAACCTTCTTCGATCATTTTTTTGTCACCACTATCCATGTCAGGCAGGTTACTGTGCATTAGGACAGTTCTATAGAGATGATGTGTCGTACAAAAGTATGTATCAAATATGGGAAGGTCCAAACGGAAACTTTGGCAACGAAACATCGCCTATAACCTTCCTTGAAGGTTTTATCTCAAATGATACGATAAAAGATGACATTCTGAAATTTTGGTCAAGCATTCTTTGGTTTTTTGAAATCGTCCTTCGTGAAATTGAAGAATTTAAGTCACATCCAGATGACCAGTTTCTTACGGTTGCATTGAGACGTAAACCATGGATACGATGTGTGTGCCACGAAGATTTTGGGGGTTTATACTGCGAATCATCGTGCTTCAAACCTCCGCAATAACTGACGTTTTCGTAATAATATAATTGACCGTTATATATATATCATTAGACACAGAAATAGCAGTGCCAACTTCCAATGTAGGCATTCTAGTGGCTACAGTACCCTAAGCCTCTAACCATTATGGCCGTACCTTAGCTTTTTCCATTGGTACTTTATTATATTGTGCTTATTATTATTATAAACATATTACTACACATGCTTATTCGCATTTCATTTCCCCGATTGCCATTTCACTTTGCCAAATCTCCAATGAGCTTGACGCGCCCTGTAGTCCACCGGCTCGTTGATACTGGGTTATACCAAACAAGACATATAATTAACTAGCTCATATAGCACATGGAATCGATAATTGACTTACTGTAGTAGTAACAAAATACACTCCTGCTGTTCCGATCATAACAGTATCGCTAACCTCCCACTGTTATTATTATAAAGAAGATTTCAAGCCATGCGAAGATAATTCGCTGACATAATTTGGGATTGTTTTTCCCGTGGTCGAACCACGTGATGACATTTGGCGCCACGTTTTGAATTCGAAATCGGGATTCTTTTATTCCGACATTCAGTATCTGGTTGTCTGCCGCAACGGAGCACACATGCGCTGTAGACATGTAGTCATAGAAAATACACCATTCGACTTGTCTATTCGGCATTACTAATATTGTTTCATCGTACGAACGTGTAATCGAATTGACTTGGAATATTGGTTCAATATAATCATCAATTCGGCATCAATTCTGTCTCAGCTAAGACTCGTGCAAGAACAGTATTTATATAGACAGACCGCGGTACGAAGAGCTCTATAGAAGCGTACGTCACTGACGTGGCGTTTATCGTGGGGTGTTTCGAACACGCAGTTTGGAGTCAGATCAGCGCGGAGTTCAACTACATTACGATATTCGCAAACTATCTCTCCTCCCCACCAACAACCCCGCGATAAATGTGACATTTATCAGGAATGCCTTGCAGGCTATGCAAAATCCGACGATTCCGTAAACAACCGAGGTACACCGTAAAGAATATTATCTACTTACTGGTTATCCCGGTTTCACTTAGGGGATACAACATAAGAAGTTGTAGCCCTACGCGAAAAAAGCCGACCTCCATTTAATTGCGGGTGAGACGCTTCCGTCTCTTCTCTTGACGACGGAAATTGGCCCCTCGATTCACTTCTCATGTATGCTTTATCTAAACCCGCATGAAATATATCTAAGACGCCGAACCGAAGCAAGTAGGACGTTGTAGGCAGGCTACCATACGAGACCATAAGTGGTGAAGAAATTGTTCCGCTAGATGGCAGAAGGGATCCAAAAGGTGCATATCTGCTTTCTGCGCCCCGGAATGTGGAAACAGCAGCATTGGGCGATGCATAATGTACGAAATACACGCTGGAAGCACTGAAAAACCAAATGTTCGTACGCATAACGTCCGTCTTTACATCCCTGTAAAATCTTATGGCGATAGCTTCATTAATAAAAAAAGTTGAATCGTACACAGACAGACATATGCAGACAAACAGGCTCTTTTAGTAATATAGATAGATGACAACGTGTGGCTGAATGCTTGAACACTATCCCTTAGAAGACGGCGATGAAAGTCGAATTAGGGGCATCCTAGACAGATTCCAATTTCATCTTGTTTATCATCGTTTACTGTTATCTCTGTATGACATAATTCATACTCCCTATGATGTATACAGCTTAGCCGGCAATGTCAGAATATGTACTACAGTGATTTCAATTGGCCTCAAGGTTGATCCGGGTCATTGGAAGACTGTGCAGAGTGGCATACTGTCCTTTCCAACTTGCTGTCTCACGCGCGTGGCCTTTGCTTGGTCCTTGTGATGCTATAGGGCTTAAGCCCAAACATCGACCAAGGCCATTTGGCGGATGTCAGAGACATTTTCGTCGGTGTTCTCGGCCTGAGAGTGAATGCGAGCGGGCATCGGTAGGGTCTATGTACTTATTCGCCCTACCGGGGTTTATTCGGGGTAGCCAACACATAGGTAAGGGTGTTCCAATCGGTCTTGTCGATAATTTCATACAAGGACATAGCAATGCCCTGACTAGGTCATGTTTGAGCCTTAGCGCTGTCGTTTCATGCGTGTAGGCTTTGGGAATTCCCATGTGAGCCACGTTGGGATGTTCCCATGTTCCGGGCAGAAATGTGCTTATCCGCATTTGTTAAACACTTTAGCCGATGTGTTTTAGTCTTTCGTTCACTACATATCTGTGCATTCATTCTGCACTTGGACGGAACCCCGTTTCACTCATTATGGGCCAGGCATATAAAAAATTAGACAGGATTTTCTCGAACACGGCCCATTGACGCTCAGTCAGAAAATTGCGAGCATTCTTACGTGGCTCTCGTGGGAATGCAAGGGCTTCCGGTAGGCCCTCCTATGACCTTGTGAGGGCAATACCTGCCAAATGTATATATTTTCCACAACGCCCCGTGCCTTTTCGCACTCACGTGGGCTTTGTAATACCTGAATTTGGCCGTAAATGCCCGAAGCACGGCCACATGTACAGGAGCCAGTGTTGTGTTTGCATAGGCCCACCATTTGCGACAAGCGTGCCAACAAAGGATATAAGCCACCATACGCCATCGTAGCCTCTTGCCCTACGCGAGCCTAACGTAAATTTCTGAATGGTCGGACAGATGTTGCTGGCATGCGCTCAGGGACACACACTCAGTAATCCTACGCTTAATCACAGAAGCGTGTCAAACGCGCGCCGAGCGGAAATTACGCATTGAGGAAGATTAAACGACAGAATCAGATCATGTCGAGTTATGATCCGATGTGGCTTCCGACAATCGGACAATGACTGAATCAAACGGAAGATATACCCTTATCCCGGTATTTCCAACTCACGTTTTCTGTAGGCTAATCGTACTTTTACGATCTCTGCGCGAATGACTTTGCTGCCATTCATATTCGCAAGAGCAGGATCATCAAAGTTTTAAAAAAACATGGTTATAGTATATACGTGCTGTTAATGGAATGTGATTCTTGAGAAGTACTTTTTTCAGCCGTTATTTGCAGCGTTGCGTTTAACTACCATATATCATCATCGTAACTTAGAGGATAAAAAAAACGATCGGCCATCATGAGTAAATTATGTTGTAACGCAGCCACTTCTGTGTATTTTTAGCCATCATGCCGCAGAAATCTTGGCGAACGTGTTTTTTGAGTCTATATAAATATACCGGGCGTTTTTATGAACCTCCTTGAAGACTTAACCCTACTCAAAGAGACATATGCATATTTATCAGGAAGTATATAATAGCTAGGAATTTAAAGGGTTATTTTTAGTGATGTTTAGACTGCAGTAAGGCATATGAAAAATTATCACAACTCACCAGGAGTTCCTATTGCTCAATATATGGTGCTTGAACTCCTCGGATATTTTCTGACGGCACTCCGCTGTCAAATCAACAATATTTTATATTAGTAGATAGCATGACGACTAGTGTGCCAATGCCACGTTACTATCAGTAGTG
This sequence comes from Botrylloides violaceus, assembly GCA_030412335.1. Classification (NCBI taxonomy): domain Eukaryota; kingdom Metazoa; phylum Chordata; class Ascidiacea; order Stolidobranchia; family Styelidae; genus Botrylloides; species Botrylloides violaceus. Next base: position 74,729 of record JASFYC010000654.1, on the reverse strand, counting down.
TTACGATGATACGAAGCAGTGTAGTTGGTATGTAGTTATCAGGCGAGTAGTCACCGTTTGATTCTGAACTATGTTCGCGATGTCGTCTAGTCGTATCGGGGTCGGGATAGGTATATACAACCCAGCGTCCATATGTGGCTCGCGTGTATGGATTTTTCCAAGGCTTGCGTAGGCAATGCCAGACCTAATAGATAAGACCCAAACACGGCCACTTTTACATGCGCACATGTTGCGTTTGCTAGCATACCCTTGACGACACACGGGCCATTCGGGGCCCCAGAAGCTATGCGCAATTGTAGTAGCTTCGTGCTAAACGTCGGCCGAATGTAAGAATCGCTAAAGCACGTGATGTCACTTGACTGGTATGAGGCTACATATTGATTGATCACTCCGAAATTTCATTTTTAACTTGTTCATTTGACTTGTCCTTCGCAAGCTACCAACGTATGCCCAGGATAATACGGAGTATGACTCCATGCCACTTTGTTATTATAACGCGTTTCACTCAACGCAGCGAAAACGCAACCCCGCAATGTTGATGAGTGCGCTTTGACAAGTCGAGCGGTGATCACGTGGATTGTAGAAGTCAAACGATGTTGCTTCAAGGTTCACACAATCTCTCACAGTACGATGTTGACTGTACAATGCGTAAGTGGCATCTTTGCGTCCTCTACCGTGCGTCCTCGCGCGTCGTTTATTGACATAGAGTATCGTTTCTCAACCAGCGGAAGGGCCGGGATGAGTCCGCGAGCACAGTTGCTTTTGCGTGTAATCAGTGCAAACGAATTGCAAATAAAACGTAAAATATTTCTATTACACGACAGTTTTATCTTTGTGATATCACAATAAGATATGTATTGCGTTCTCCTTATCAACCTGTGTGTGTTGATTAGGCAAAACGCTTTAAGATTCAGCATTACCGGTAGTAAGAAATTTACCAGTTTAGCAGGATAGAAGTTAAGTGAGTTTGAAAGATTTAGTGAACTTTTATTCGTCAAGCAAGTTCAAGGACAAGGCTCTAATTGAGTGTATGCTGAGCGAAAAAGTGTGCTTGCTTTTTCTGTTGATACCTTTTTAGGGAAAAACGTGTTTGAAGTTTCGACTGCTGTATCGAGCTACTTGGGAATGAACAATGCTTTCTTTTTCAGTAAAAGGTTAACGAATAACAATTGTTTCGTGCCTATGACTTGACTCCGCAAATATTTAGTCCAGCTTGGAAATAGTCCATGAGCTTAAAATGTTGAGAATCACTGTCATAGAGTAATTCAACGGATTGGGATGAGCTTTTGTTGGTTGGAGGCACGCGGCAGGGATGACCTTCACCTTTCGTTCGGTGGTATATCTATAGGAAACGTTGCCGGTGTTACTGTGTGTCTGCGTGACAGCATACAAAGCTAAAGGCCTGTATTCCTGCCGCATGTTCATTATGTGATGTATCATGTCGCAAATTAGAATCCTGCTTTAATAGCTTGCGTTTCTAGTTTCTTAGTACAAGCTTACTTTACTTCTCTGATGTCAGCTGACATTGTTTTCCCCGTAGTGACGCATGCGACGGCTGGAATGATGTTGCGTGGGTCGCAGGTACATGAATACCCGTCCAGCCTGCATCGCAGTCAACACAACTTCGGGGGTCTCCCAATCGCTCCTTCGTTGCTCCCTCCACACAATCTATTGATACAGTATTATCTTATTCAGACAATTCGGTAGGCCTAGCCTATACTATCTATAAAACGGGACTGACCGGTAACTGATTTGACTTCCCGTCTATGCATTAATGCGAAACATAGGAACATTCGCTTGAGAAATCCTACTTTAGGCGATAATTGTGTGCTATGTACCTATGTAGAAATATAACCTTTCGGCTAACTGAACGGTAGTTGACAAAGTGCTATGTCATTCTGATCGCAAGGCCCCCTGTTCGATTCCCGACGGAGGCAAATCAGTGACTGTAATATTGGTATTGGTATCCGGTTCCTCTCTGCTTGCCAGTCAGTATGTGGTAATGCGAATGGTTGGGGTTGTGAATGCGCTATAATGCTATTACCTGGAAATATCGACGCGCGCACTATAAGCGTTGTTGACCTGGCGAACCTGATCTTACTAGTTGAAGAGGCCATAAATCTATAGTAACGGAAAAACGTTTCCCTTTTCGACTATTTTCCATGCTTTTCAACCCCATAGTCATAATTTCACTGCAGGCGCCATTTAGCCTAATATACACACGATAGGCTTTATGTCATGAGCATGGCGAAAAGACGAACCAAGCTTAGTATCGGATATCTTCCGGATTTCATACACTCCGTGAGCCCAGCACAGCAAGACACAACACGCCGGATTCTGCAACGAGCCGAAGCACCATTGATCAACGACGACTACGCTTCGACTTCTGTAGTCGGTGAAGTACAATGCCAAACTGATGCATATTCTTCGACAGCGAAAATTTCATCTCACGTATGTAAGGTCTGCATGAAAACATTCCGATCTAGTAGCATGTTGGATATTCACATGCGAGTTCATGTTGGTGCGAAACCATTTGCCTGTCCGACTTGTGGATACAGGGCCACTCAAAAAGGCAATTTAAAATTACACATGAAAAAGCATCATCGTACCCACCTACCTCCTCACATTGATCTAGTTCCGGACAGTGGCATTTGGGGACATCCAGAAGAATTGGTGCTCGCAGCTGGGAATCTCACCACCATAGAAACATGTAGATATATCTCTGGGAAACGCCAAAAATTGACGCAAGCTGTGAGCTCGCTTTTCGATGAAGAGATTGTGAGACTTATAAAGAATTACCAGAATATGGTGAACCTCCAAGCTACCTATGGAACGGTAACAGAAAGCCTAGCTGACTTTATCCGAATTGCAAGCACGATATCAAACCCAAGGAATGTGCGTTCTGATCTGTGCAATTCAGAAAGATCAAAGGAAAAATCATCCAATACTGATACAACAGCACGGAGCAAGAATAAAGTCAGTAGTGAAGTCATCAAAAAATTAAAGACGTCATTATCGAATGTCAATGATTCAAGGTCCTCTTTGCAAGGAGACTTAATAACCAACAATACTACAGAGATTTCGCAACGTGATACTATCATTTTTCGCAATCCTGCAATGCATAATTTGGCGAAGATTGGAAAAAAGTCTTTTCATAATGCTACTGACATGAAAAATGTAATGGAAACGGAATCATGCCCAAATCATCCGTCGTGTTATGGAGCCCCCCCACTAAAATGTCTCTTCTGTTCGAAACGATTCAAATATCGCAGCGTTTTAGATATCCACCTCAGATCCCATACAGGCAAACGTCCTTATAAATGTCCATACTGTGAATATGCTGGGACACAACATAACTGTCTTAAGCTTCATATGCAACGTCACCACCCTGAAAAGGTCATGAATAAATCTGCTAACTGTTCAAACAGCAAACATGAAATCGAGAGAGAATGTAAAACTAATTCTAAATCTAGTCATGTCAGTTGTCCTGTCTGTGGTAGAATGTCTCCGTCTCTGGGATACTTAACAATTCATATGAGGTCTCACCAAAACAAATTCAATCATGTGTGCAACATCTGTGGAAGAAGATTCAAAGAATATTGGTACTTGAATACACATCTTAAATCTCATCAACGTAAACGGGCTCTAATTCATACAAATTTGTATCGCCTTGGGTTTGAACGGACAATGAATACAGTTGCGTCTAAAAGTTTCGCTGATGCGCCGCATCGCTTCCAAAACGAAGCTTCTGGGTCGCCGAGTCATACTAGTAATGATTGCTATTTTGATATGCTCGCTAACACAGAAGTGCCAATTTCCTCGTGGGCGAACAGTTCGATCTCCTCTGATTTCAGCCTACTGACTAGCAAGAATCATCATAAACTAATCAACCCATGTAGTGCAACTTCAAATTCAAAAGGGTCTCGAAGACGGAAACTCGCACGACCATCCCGTATCATTTCAACAAGATTGGTAACTAATGAGTTTGTCTCACATTCAAAGGAGACACCAGATTACTTACACGAAAATTCGCAGGTGAGAAGTTAACTTTTTAAGAAGGGGTGTCCATTGAATATGTGAATATACAGTATGATGATTGCTTGATATATGAAGCATTTTAGGAGCTTGGTTATATTTCACAAAGAGTTTTGATACGAAAAATAATGGAGCTTATGGTGGACGATCCAAATAGTAATATTAAAAGAATAATTCGCGATATTATTAATGTCCAGTCAGTTTATTGGAATTATGTAGTGGAGCCGATGGCAGACGATGAATAGATATCATAAAGAAGATTCACCAGAGATTCATCGTACAGCCCTGGTTTATTGAGACGTAAATCATTCACAAGATTTCGGAGCTTCCCTCCATCATCAGTAGGCCTACTCATAAGAGGTGGAAACCCCATTTCTCGACAATCCAACAATTTGAAACTGCCAAAGCCTGATACTAATATACTAGTACCTACCCAGTAGGAAAAATTCGAACGTCACGACCGCCTCCCAGGTGGAATTGCCAAGGCCTAAGCATGTGTCGCCGCATATTATATGACCCACAGATGACCTAGTTAGGGAACTTATTGTGAGGGATTGTCACACATTACCCGTGCCCTTTCGAACTAATGTGTGACAGTTTTGACCTGAATATGGTCTCAAATGTTCAGACATGGTTAGTGTACACAGGCCAATGTTTGGTTTGCATAACCTTAGCAAAACTTAGACCGCCCGAGGTCACGCGCGTCGTGCCGTAAGTAATAGGCCGAGTCTAAATTTCTGATTGGAAAAACCTTTGTAAAACATAACTACTATTAAAAAACGCCACAGACTACGAGTAACTGTAACAATTATTTTTTAATTTTCTATGCATTGACAGAAATCAAAGTCAAAAGATCTTTATCATATTGATTCATCAGGTATGCCTATGCTTGATATTAATCAATTCTGTTCCCTACGGAGTTTCGATAAAGCGAGCAAATTCAATTACCACTCTACTTGTTGTGTATTTGAAATATGTGACGTTTTCAACTATACACAGGTCAAATACACCGCAGGTCAATTCTTATATAGTACGCGATCTTGATATTTGCTGTTCATAACCACGATCCCTCTGAACTCCCCACGCTACTGACTGCCAAGCATACAAAACCAATGACAATTTCGGAGTCTTTGTTATAGCATGGCATGGAATCGAAACCAGGACCCCCCGATCGCCCTTGATCGCATGGTTACTCCTTTGTCACTGATGAAGTACATTCACAGCAATAAGCGACCAACTAAATGTACAATGTCAAAGACTGACTATTGTGTATTACGATATCTGCATGCATCTAAAGCAGTCCTGGGAAAACTAGCACTGACATTTACGGTATCATACACTATCCGCATTATTACAGTTATCACAGATCTCTGATAGACCGTCTCGCAATCATTAACCCAAATAGTATGTAAGAACGGATGGGAACGGGTTCGAATCCACTCAGGTCATTGCCGCCTAAATGATCATCTATTTAAACTATGGTGTAGCATTACAGAACTTTGTGAAGCCTGCTACGTCTCCGAACCGGTGCAGCATATTCTGCTGCATTGCTATCGCTATGATTTCCACTGACATTTTTGCTCAACACAGCTTTCAGCTGAAAACTGCGGCAAAGGTCGAGGATCTGTTAACAGTCCCTGGTCCGTTGTCTTCTGTAGTTGAAATTATTCTGACCTGTAGTAGGTTTTAGTAATAATATGTTTTCTTATACGGCAGCTGTCTTATACATTACACTAGGAAGATGGTGTACCGTATATGGCTACGCGTGCTTCGACATATGCGAGGTCCGCGCGTCCGACCCTCTTTCCTTGCTCTTAGAGTTTGCACATATAGGATCCATGTAAGAGATGACTGTCCGTTTCTATTTTTCAGATGATGTACCACTTGATTTGAGTTTCCCGAAAAGAAGAAATATATTTTCCTAAAGAAGCAGAAAATTATCCCATGAAGTAAGGGATACATCCGAAAAAGCCGTCACATTTCATCAACAATTCAATTAAAATATCCAAAAGCTACAAGGTGCCAAATTTGCCGAGTGGTTTGTCGGGAGATCTAGGGGGCAATTTCCGACCGACTCAAACCAAACGTTTTGAAATTGGTATGAGATATCTTTTGGCTTAACAGTCAGTATCGGCTCGCATCAGGGCGGATGCGGGTTGTGGCTGTAATAGTGACCTGTGCTATAAACCGCAATTCTCGAAACGCCTATAAAGCATCATCGTTACACGACCTTGAACACGCCAGACATCGAAAACTACGACGAAAGATACTTTGGTACCATGTGATTCATGTTAGTGATGTGACGGTATCTATCAGCACGCATCTTCTTTACTGAGCAATATTTTCGAAGCCGGTGATCACTTCGCCCATCATTGTGTTATTATTATTATTATTATTATATAGAATATTTTCAGTGGCGCTTTTCACCGGGCGGTACGAACGAGACAGGCTGGAGCAAATACATTAATATAGTGATCGTGTCAGTACCTCCGGCTTATAGCCCGGATCACTATTACAATCACGGCTCTCCGCACTTCCCCGATACCGACTGTCAGGTAGGGAACGAACGGATACCAATTTTAAAGTCTTCGATGTGACTCGGTCGGGAATCGAATCCGGATCCTCCCGATCAGAATGCGGACAGTTTAACCACTCGGCCAACTGAATGGTTTCCATCATTGAGTACATTAATGTGTACTTACCGTTGTTGTTGTTTTCAACCACAAGGTCATGTACGCCTCGTCATTGCTGACGGAATATGTGCCAATTCTCTAGGTTTTCACCCCCGCCACTATCACAACTACTACCCTAGGCACTCCTTCCACTGACTGGCTAGGAACGGATGCCAATTTTAAAGTACTTGGTTTGACTAGATAAGGAATCGAAACCGGAACCTCCCGATCACAAGCTGGGCAGTCAAATGACTCGGCCCAATGAACGGTGCGCAGTCGCAGTTATTTGCTGATCAACTTCGCATGCTATACATCGCCTCATCAGCGCATAATCAAATTTATATACTTTGCATTGTTGAATTTGTATAAACATCTGCATTTAGGCCTATTCGCGATCATTGTGCTGGATGAAATAATGTAACTGACAGCGTTTCTTTATGTCTGGGCTACATCCGCATTGTTGGTATGTCACTGCTTGCAGTACAGTCCTTTGAATTCAACTATGTTTGATAATGATAAGCTGATTCAGTAATCTTTATTCTTCTGCGTCAAATAGTAGAATGGTGTCTTCGTCTGCAGCAGAAAGAAGCAGTTTGAGATAGACAGGTAAAAGCTTAGAGCCACTAGTATTAGAGTAATAGCATATTTCAGTTTCTAGCTACATGACCGGGAAGTACATAGACTTGGGAATGTTTGCGCAATCAAAAATCAAAATATCACATCTTCGGTGAACGTTAGGCAATTTCCGTGCAGACTAGTTATCTTGCGTATATAGCCTACCCATTCCCGCAACCAAAATTTGTAGCTGTTGACATTTGCTTGACAGTCAGTATCAAGTGAGTCCGGAGAGTTGTGGTTGCGATAGTGATTTCTCATGTGTAAGCTACCCTACGCATTGACCTGTCGTAGGCTACATGAATATAGTAGAAAACGCCATAAATTCAAAAGCAACAGCTACAACCCAGTTTACTTGAAGAGCTTGGCGCTCGCCCGTGAGGTGAAAGGTTCGATCGCCAGCTGTATCAAGCCTAAGATGTAAAATAGGTTTTGCAGCTTTCCAGCCTGGCTTTTTTGACGGACGTGACCCAAGCGGTGGTCTTCCTATATTGGCTGCCGACATACACGCGAAGAGATAAAACATAAAGGGTTTACAGCTACGTCCTTGTATTAGACAGTCCGTCTTCTGATCGGGAGGTTCTAGGTTCTATTCCCGACCAAGTCGTATCGAAGACCTTAAAATTGGTATTCGTTCCTTTCCTGCCTGACAGTCGGTTTCGGGGAAGTGCGAAGGTGTCGTGGTTGTAAAAGCGATCCAGGCTATAAACTGGAAGTATTGACACGTATACCGTAAACATTGACCTGGCGTAAATGACCTTAGTAGTTGAAAACGCCGTAAATTTCAAATATACAAACAAACAAACACTCAGTACAAAAATAACACATCGCAACATCCAACAAGCACATGCCGTGTGAGCAGAGATGCGTGTTATCACGAATAGTTGCATTTGCATACACCACACTTTTGGCGCCATGTGGGGAGAATGCGCAGGGCCTTTCTAAAACGGCAACATGCGGCGTCTCTCCGAAAAATTCAGTTTATTCGTCCCATCGCTACTCATGATTCGAATTAACTCAATATTAAACGAATCAGACTCAAATCAACTTGAGGTCTTGGTGACTTGATTTGACATGTGCCTCGCAATCAATGTCTTAGCTCAAACACTGGTCTACCGAACTGTTACCATAGCGTATTGTCATCGAGTATCATCGAGCAATACTCATTGAATTGTTGCGACACTCACCATCGAAATCGTCGCTTCTGCTGGACAAACTGAATCTCCACGCCATTTGAGAGTTCCACGTATTTGTTCGGTAAACCCTATTGAAAAAAGCAACAATGTCCTGGATGTATCTCCACGATATGTCTACCTAGGAATATAGCCATAATTTTCACCCGATAAATGACGATTTCTCAAACCTTGTACCTACGTTTCCCTGGAATGCATATACTGGAAGTAAAATTTGTTACGGGCGAGTCCCGTTATATAGATACTACAGTCTACAAACAGATCTGATTCCCGATTCGATTGCCGAACAAGTCAAACCAATGACTTCACAAAGGGTATCAGTTCGTTCTCCGCTCGGCAACCAGCATCGGGAAAACGGGAAGGGTGTGGGTTCTGATAGTCATCCGGGATATAAACTCGTTTACATGACTTTAGTAGTTGATACACGCGAAGCAGTGGAGGAAACAGCGAACCAGAAGGCGAACAGTCCAATTTTTGTGCAGTGACTCGACTCTGTGCCAAGCCTATGGTTCCTTGATCGTATCTACCCCGTGATGGTATAGGTGGTGCTTTAACGTAATTATCAAATCCTACAAACTCACTTAGCATTTCCTTGTACAGTCTGTTTTCTCCTCCAAAAATAATGGGTTTCGGTGACACGATATCCGAAAGTTAAAAGCAGTAGGAGTACAAGAATACAGCACGCTGTCACTGATGACATCTTGAACACTAGTGCAAATAGTTATCTAGATGAAAACGCTAGCAAATCAATGTGCAGCTGAAAAAGATAATAGAAAAATTAGGAGTCTTCTTTCCTACAGCTTTTTTTCGGATTGGACCTCGTGGCATTTACACAGTTGGCAATATTTGATCGTTCATCGTGGTTCCTGAGACCACTCACTTGAATGAATAGCTAATGTATTGCACATGGACTGCAATTTGCTTCTTTGCACTACACTGGCATGCTGCACTGACAGCAAGACCCCAGTTGGGAAAGGACTATCTGAAGGATCCCACCCCTATTTTGAGTCGATATTGCAGTCGATGACAGACAATTAATTTTTTATTTTTTTTTTATTTATTGTGATAAGGAAGGTGGCGCTTGTCGCCCAAGGGCCTTGTGCGCTACGATGAATGTCCTGAAAAAGAGCAAGAGTAAAGGCCTATAAGAACATTGTCATACGGAAGAATAAAAGTGTAGCAAATTAATGATTAATGATTATCCTTTCGACAGGTGTAGTCTATAGTTAAGTTTAGTTTCTAATACATTTGACTTGGTATTTAAACTATCTATATCTATGAAATAATTTTGTGGAATAAACACTGCCAATTCCTTCCAAACTTTAATCAGTTGGTGGTGTTATTTATAGATTTGTAGCGCTTGAAACTACTATAAGGTCATGTATGCGTCAGAACCCGAGGAGTGAGTCAGGTTGTGATTGTGATAGTTATTTGGGCTAGAAACTGGAAGTATTGAAACGTGCAGTATCAGCATTGATCTTGCATCCATGAACTCACTGGTTGCAAAACGCCATAGATTTAAAGCAACAACAACAATAACAAGGCGGGTGATTGCATAATACACACTTCCCATCTATAGCGTGGATCACTATCACAATCCTCCGCACTCCCCGATACTGATATGCAGAAGGCGAACGGGGACCAACTTTAAAGTCTCCGGTTTGACTTGGTCATTAATAGAAACCAGGATCAGAATGGCGGATCGTCAAACCAGTCCGACCACTAAACTGTGGGTTGGCTTGAACAAACAATAATACGCCCGCTCAGTTGGCCGACCAGTTTGACTCCCTGCCTTCCGATCGGGAGATTCCAAGTTCGTTCGATTCCCGACCGAGTCAAACCAAAGCCTAGTAAAGTATATTTATTATTCGACAATGTCCACTTGGTTAAAAATATTCGGAAAAATCTTCTGAAAGCATAGATATTTTCCTTCCCTTCGTTTATGCTTCAGTGTGGTGAGCTTAATTTATTTACCTCTGCTGGATATATTGCCTGGCATGATCATCTTATTCACAAGCGGGACAATGAATTGGAGGGCAACTTGCGAATGACACCCAAGCTAACCAAAACTGCTTTTATAATAACAAGCAGAAGTTGACAAACGGCTCTCTCAGAGAAGAATCGCCTAAGGAGTTCAAACAGAGGCAAAGGCCAAAGAATTACCGCGGGTTGGCAGTATCACAAGCCCAACTGCATGTGACAAAGGATCTCACTTTTTGGTTTTATTTGCTACTTTGAATAACGTTTTACCACATGCAATACAATATCGAATAATCACGTGCTACTCCGTGTTTTAGGGCTCATGTGCATGCGTTACGGATCGCGCGTTTTCCTATTAGTGGGGTTTTGGTTGGTGGATAGGATAACCAGCGTTCTGATATTTCGCTCATTAGGCTGGGTGTAAGGCCGTGTTTTAGTAGGCCATGGTCAAACTAAAGACTTCAAATTGGCATCCATCAATTATCTTGACCTGGGTACATAAACTTAGTAGTTCAAAACGTCATAACTTCAACAAAACAAACAAACATTTAAACAAATCTATGACAGAGAGAAAATATAAAATCATTTAAAAAATATGCTGACTTTCAATTGAGCAATTATCTAATGAATATCTTAGAGAAGCCATGGAGCATTTTCCTCGAATCTATGACAAGGCTGACTAATTGCCAAATCCGTAATTACCATGAAATAAATTCGTACTAATTGATATTCGCAATAGGAAGCTAATACCTACATGCACTCATTAAACTCAATATTGCCATTATGTAATTAGATCAAAGTTTCACAAGTTGAAATTATAATATCAAAGTCAGCAGTCGTAGCTTGCGCACGCATATCAGTCATCTTTTTGATTTGTATTTCACATCAAGTGAAACCACTGTGTTTGCACCCACTGTGATTAGATCCAATGAAATCGTATAGATGAAGGATTGGTTATTGCGTTAGTATATTTGTAGTCCCTAGGCCATAAGCTGCTAACCACAGATTTGGACATTAGGCCCAAGTCCTGTTTCTGGTACCCTTAGTGTAAGCCTAAAAGACAGGGTAGCGGGGTTGAGGAGGTAGCGGTGTAACGGGAAAAGGCAATTTTTAAAACGGTACGGTGGCGGCCTGGCGGGGAAGCGGGATACGCGGGATATCATCTAATGTGGCCTTGACGTGTTCTTTAGTTTGAGTTTTTTTCATCGAGGCCACTTTTCCCTAAGTTTAAAACAATGAATTACAACTATTCAATAGCCGTGTTTTTGTGACTGCATTTGGATAGTAAAGACGCTCTCAAACTGGTTTAGGATAGAGCAGGTGGTGTCTCGTAGGCGGATTGGGTTGGCCCGTGCCGGCGCGTGCGGATCGAAGTGGTGCTTTCCATCTCTAATATCGTCTCGCAGTTACCAGAAAACATTGATAATAATTTATTGCTTGCAATATTTCGAAAACTAACTCACAATACAAGACAAAAGCAAAAAATAGATGATACCCCGTCTGGCCCGCTAGCCCTTCATCGCCGCCTTTTAGAAATTGCAATTCCTTGCTCCCCCGCTACCGCCGCCAAACCCCGTATTTTAGGTTTTGCCATTGCTACGGTACTCAACGTGTCTGCGTGGCAACATAAATTCATTCATTCATTCACTACAGTGCCGTATAACAGTAGGTATTTTACCGTTCAGTCAGCCGAGCTGACTAGACTGTCCGCCTTCAGATCAGTCAAACCATAAACTTTAAAATTTGAATATCCGTGCCTTCGACCTTTGACCTGGTGTACATCACGTTAGTAGCAGAAAACGCCGCAAATTCAAAACAACAACAACAGCATCTGTCTTTTATCCTAACTCGCTTCCGCTTTATTAGCAAAGTAGTTTGTGCGCCTTTTTATCTGATTGTCCTGGATTTGAATCCCTACCCATTCAAAATGACAGTAAAATAGGTAATCGTGGTGCACTTACAGTGTTGCGATCACAACCAGCTGTGACAGTGATACTGGCTATTAGCGGGAAATATCGATATCACGTACGCGTTGACCAGGCAGTGTTCTGTCCCTAAGCAGTTGAAAGGTCCACAAATACATACAAAAAACAACAACGACATATATTTGCTTCATTACCAATACATCACGTTGTATGCCAGACAGATTTAATTCTCAATAAAGCAAAACTGGACGTTTAATCAATAGTGATCTTCTTTACGATGATTAATGACAGATCTAAATAGGACGGTGGCTTCAGAAATTTTACTGACAAAATTACTCGACTTGACTTTATGAGTTATTTTCTATTTCTATTGAGAGACTTGATCTCCACTTGGCTAGTACGTCACATTGATTGGACTTGACTTGTGACCCGGAAACCGTCACCAGTCACAACATCTGGCAGCTACACGCTGTACGATCTTCTGACGCCATCATCTATCTCCAGACCGAACAGCGCACGGTATGAGCTTATAGACTACGGCAATATGACGCTGGACATCGTCATTTGGCATCACCTCTCTGGTATATCATTGTGACGACGGGATCATAGCAGGGAACTTTCCTATAGCTTTTTTAAATTTTGATGCCGATGACGATACATGAACTTTCTAAAGTCTTGCTCCCGAACTAACTCGAGCACCGAAAGTGAATATCATGCACCATTCTTAAATAGCACATATGTGTAGCGTAGACTTGTAGAAAATGCAATTGTGAAAGCAAAACCGCTCTTCCGATCCTAATCCGTGCGCAAGTAGGCTGCTAACTCAAGAATCTGAAACCAAATGCCCATCGTCATTGACCATGTACCAGTTTTATCCTAAACCCGCTTGTCAACTTATCATATATTGAAAGAAATCCAATATCCTTCTCCGATATTAGCGAGTAATTTGCAGCGGTTATATGTACTGTAGGTTCTACTCTTTTCTATAACACTTCAACTATTTCACTCAATTAACGTTATTAAATATGAATAGGTGATTATCACTGTACTGTGTTAATTCTCAGTAAACCATGGATGGACGTTAAATCTGTGGTGATCATCTTTGCGATATTGATTGATCGTCCGCCATCGGTTCAACTATATTCCAAAACCTAGACAGTGGTTTCCTATAGCAGATATCGGATTTGTGGCCTCAGGCATTCCACCCAAGCAACGATTTTTGTCTGATAGTTTGTTATAGGGTCTGGGTATAAGATAATGATGCGAATTCATTCTTTGAGTTCGACTCGGGAACGAGCTTCGGTTAATTCGTACTGTTCGTGTTTGGATCGAACCTCACCGTGTTCGTAACTGAAACCATTGCTTTAGTATGAAGAACGATTTATCTCTCATTACATCTTACATTACTTCACCTGATGAAGGAGCGGAGCTCCAAAAGCTAGTGAATGTATAATTCTAAATACACTAAGGCTGGACGCTGAATCTGTGGCGATCTTCTTTACAATATCATTACTAAGAGTATGAAATCATATTTGGCGATACCAAAATGTGTGAGAAAGATACTTGGCCATAACCAATGTTGCATCATGTTGTGTTGTGATGTTATCCATTCGGACTCTGATTTGTGTAACGAACTAACTCCAAATGTTCGTGTTCGTCCGAATACGAACCTAATCGAGCTATTTATCTGTTATGTCCGGAACCTAAGCTCTTTGACTCCAGGAATATAGGAATATCGCTCTACGCGCACACCAAGCTCTTATTCTTCACTTCTTGACTTCAGTTTCCCATAAGAGATGTTTAAATATGAAAATCTTCCAGATAAAATCCAAGACAGAGAACTAATAGGCAGTTTTCATTGATGTATATAGCGTGAGTACTAATAAGGCGAGTGCGAGTGTGAGTGCTAGTGCGAGTGCGAGTGATGTATAGAGTATGAGTACTAAGGCGAATGTGAGTGCTAATGTGAGTGCTAGTGTGAGTACGGTTAACTGAAACCGAAACAATCTATAAGAAGAGTCTTGAATAACAGGTCTAATATTCACACAACTAGCCGACTACCCCCCAGTAATTTTATAACTTGTAGTCTTACGATAGGACTAGAGTACGTTCTTGACACAAAATGCGTCAACATGACCGTACTGCAGCAACACAATTCGAAAATGGGCAAGGTCCATCACCTAGACGCACAAAACTAACTACGCGCATTATCTTTGGAATTTACCAAAGCGCATCAAAATATTGAAGGTATACACAGAGCGCGGTCTGCGTGACACTATCTACCTACTTATCCGTAATGGATCCTCCAGCGAGAAACCGATTTTTGGTCACATTTATTGTCCACGAGTCTGGTATGTTAGGAGTCATGGAGAACTGTTGTGTTCGTTTGGAATTTGTCAAAGAATGTAGTGGAGGCGATGGCCGACGATCAATAGATATAGTATAGAAGATCACTACTGATTTAACGTCCAGTCATGGTTTATTTAGAACTAGCTGGTTATCCCAGCTTCCCTCGGGGGGTGGAAAAGAAGACGTTGTAGTTGTAACCCTACGCGAAAAATGCGCCCACAATTTAAACGTGGGTGAGACGCTTCCCTCTCCTCTCTTGACGAAGGAAAATAGGCCCTTGATTCACTTCTCGTATACATTATCTAAACCCGTATGAAATATATCCAAGAAGACAAACCTAAGGACAGTACATAAGCAGAACGTAGTAGCCAGGCTACCTCACGCGACCAGATGTAGTGAAATAATTGTTCCGCTAGATGGCAGAAGCGATGTAATAGGTGCATCTGTGATTTCGGCTTATCGAAACGTGGAAATAGCAGCATTGGGCGTTTTACATATAACTTAGGAAAAACACCCTGAAAGCACTAAAGACCTACCTGGTCGCACGCATAACGTCCGTCCCTACAACCCTGTGAAATCGTATGGCGATAGCTTAAGTAACAAGAGTTGATTAGGGCACAGACCCTCACAGAAAGATACAAACAGATAGACAAACAGGCTCTTTCATGTCTATAGAAGATAAAAACATTCACAAGCGCGCTGGAAAATGACCCGGAACTACACAGGATGAGTAAAGCCATCTAAGCGTAACGGCTCCGAACGGAAAACCCTCTACAGAATTATTATACAGATTACGAATCAGTGGTTAATCGACGACATAAGTTTTTTTTTCGGAGACTTTCCGTCCGCTAGTGGGCAGAATCGATCAGGACCTATAGTTTTGTAAATCGTAGGTCGTTCCAAGAGGTGGATACAGAATTGTCCTAGATCGCGAAAGTTGTGAAATATTCCATCATTGTGTTGTAATGTTCATCAGTGTAAACGTTGGATGGCTCTCATCCTAGTTCGCCACCGATCTCTATGCCTTCATCGAACTTTATGAATGGGTCGAAACGAGAAGCGATCCAAAAACGCTTCCCTTTGTATTTCACAGGACAGATGAAAATTTCAGAATTACTTTGTTTTTAGCGCCTCAGTAGTGGGTCTGGTACAGTAGCAGAGACTACAGAGTAGCGGCGTAACGTTAAACAGTGTCCAAACCCAACCTTTGGTATAATATAGGGAGGACGACAGTATTTGTAACAAGCGTCATTGTTCAGCTGTGTCGCTAAGTGAACACGCTCGATTTGCGAATTCGACGGAGGTGCAGCTACTAGCGTATTAATATATGGATGGTGTACGGTGTTCCTCTTTCAAATCTCGGTGTCAATGACGTCATGCAGGGGAATTGGTTTCTTCGGCTTTACTTTCGGTTAAACGCTGAATTTGATTATCCCGGTTTTACGTCACAGTACATACAGATGCTAATGTCATAGTGGGAGACGTCGAGTATCGGTACATTAGTATAGAATGCAGAGTAGTGATGGAAATAGAGCCGGTTCAGGTAGCTGTAGAGCATGACACATTGAGAAGTGCCCAAAACCCAAACCTTGATATAACCTATGGAGGAAGAAAGTAGTAGTAGTCAGTGGACACGCTGGATTTTGCGAATTCTTCGCAACCACCTAACCATAACCCTTCTCCGCAAGCACCTATACATAACCATTGCGCAATCACGCGGAGCGAGTCACACAGTCGGCCTCGTGATCTCGATATTTTAAACCTGACCCAGTAATTCCTTCTTCCGAAGTCTATATGGGCAGCTTAGATGTAATCTCGACATTCTTATAAACACCACAAACGACAAAAGCGTTTAAAAGCTTACCCACAGATTCGCTCATAAGACACAGTCGCATGTTTTCCCTCTGTACACCAATCAAATGCATTTGACAACTCCTGGTGACGTTTCATATCTATGGCATCTTGGCATGGCGTGGGCGCGTGATTTTGAAATTTTTCTCCATACCTGGTAGAGTTTAGCATATTGGCGTTGTGAGAATGCTAACCGGCCGCAATCTTAACGTTTTCCCCGAATTTGCCATTACCGCCTGTCTTTCAGCGAGAAAACCACGGATGCCGTTTTTGGCATCCTCGTTATGACGTGTGTGGGATACGCTATTTGCGACCTAACGGTTTCGAAACCGGCGAACTTACCGATACGCCGAGAGGCTTTCCATCTATCCAGACGTAAATTAAATGACGCCAGTGGTTCTATTCATCCCATAATCAATATCAATTTTATAATCGGCTTTCGTCAACGAGTTCTCCATAATAACTTGCTATGGTGATAACTACGCATATTAGCGAAATTTACTGATATAAATTGGGATTCGGTAGCGACGGATTTTTTTGATCAATGCGAAATTTTGTGATTATATGTAATGACGCAGTAGTAAAACTTTGTTCCGGAACAAAAAGTAGCATCCATGATTGAAGTTGTAAGTTGTGCCAATAAACCCATTGGGAGAACACAGACGGTTGTAAGTCGGATCGATCTAGCCTACCTTTACTTTATGGTAAAATATCTTTAGCCTAGTTAGAAAATGATTATCGCACGTCGATCCCAAGTAGAAGTAAGCGAGGCAGACCTTGTAGCAGATAGTTTTGAATGTGATTGTATGTAGGTATGTATATATTTTATTATTTTCATTGGCGCTTTTCACCAACGGGTGTTGCGCGCCACGAACAAAAATTAGTTGGTTTACAAACGTATTCAACGGTAAGAGTAATCGCAGAAGCAGGTATATAGGAAATTAAAGAATCAGCTTACACACTGTAACAAAATCAGCAATAGCATTTGTCAACAATTCAATTGATCGAGTGGTTTGACTGATCGCATTCTCATACGGAGGTTCCAGGTTCGATTTCCGACCGACCGAAATTAAAGATTTAAAATGGATATCCGTGCTTTGTATGCTCGGCAGTCAGTATAGGGGGAGTGCGGCGGGTTGTGGTTGTGATAAAAATCTGTGCTATATACCTGAAGTACTGTCTCGTGTACCGTGAGAATTGACCTAGCGTAGGTCACATGACCTCAGTATTTAAATGCACCATAAATTAAAAACAACAACAAAAGTTGTCAATAGTGGTACAGTAAATATGGTAGTTAACAAAAGTTATACACTTTTATCTCATCGCATGTCATACAGAGTAATTGTATTGATGGGGGGTACCTGACTATGTGTGGGAGGAGAGTGAGGCTGAGATTATAGCGGCTGATGGTGTTGCGTGGCTGCTCGCTTTGAGCGCAGTCCGATTACCTTACCCAAATTGATGTTAGTTGGCACAAACGAATACATATATGCTTCGTAGCATATAACAAATTTCAACAGGGAGGTCCAACCGAGAAAACCACTCCACCGCCTACGCCACGGAACGTTTATCACACAAACAGCAATAAAATTCTACAATTGTAAAGCTTACATATCACCTCATCTTAAACGAACCGATATTGAGAATAGGGAATAAGGTTATTGTGCAATGTTATACCGATATGCGTCGACCCATCTCGGATAGATAACCCACTGTAATAAATAGACTGTAATGAAATGAAGACACATAGAGTTGGTTGCCAATGTGCGAAATGTTATATTGTTCAATCACTTTATAGCAGCGTCAGAATGTGTCAACAGCAATATCTAATCAACGTCGAATCTCATTTATGTACACTGTAACGATGTATCCCTAACTCGTATCTAATTTACTCCCGTTACGAATTATTGACACATCAATTTGGAAATCAGTTCAATTTATCGTGCCAAATATAACAACTTTCTGCTACATTGGTTAAAAATTCTACGTATGTTTCAAATGGCTAATATTGTTGCGTCTGGCAAGACAATCGAACCACCACCCAGTCAGAAAAATGCGAGCGTCGCTACATGGTCCGGTGTGGTGTTGCTGAGGCTTGCGCATAAAACGCCACGCGTTATGAGGCTCACACATGGCCTTGCTAGGAAGATACCAGATGCCCCATATCGTATCGCACTCACGTGGGCAAGTTATGGCCTGATTAGGGGCGTAAATGACCTAAACACAGCCATGTGTACACGGGCCGGTGCTGCGTTTGCCAACCTTTAACCACACATGGGCTTCTAAAGGCCATGCAAAATTTTCGCTCCGCGCCATACGTGGCCCGTACGCAAATTTCTGATTGGGCAGTCTGGTACCATCGGTATTATATTCGAATTATACGTTATATGATTTAAGCTAGTAAATTCCTTTTATTCGGGTCGTCCACCATCGGCTCCACTATTTTGTACTACTGTATAACATGGATGCATATTGCCAATCTCTACACGAACAGTACGGCTACTGCACAATCCAGAAACTAATACTACTACATAGCCTCTTGCTTATCAAATTAAATTTGACGTATGAGTCATATTGCGTCTGGTCTCTGGAGGTCGCTAGTAATTTCACTTACTGTAGCAGAATAGTCAAAATACGTCTCGTACGGCGTCCAGCCACGTAATCGAACCACCAGTCTAATATGAAACGCGAGCAAAAACTGAAAAAAGTCTAATTAGATATATATCGTGTCCTCCGCAAAGTCAGTGATTTTTCTTTGAATTGTATCAACAACACGTTGAAACCGCTTTCCGCCTAAGGCCATGAAACGGAGGAGTATAAGAGTATAAGAGTACATTACTAGCTACTATTACTAGTAGGATTACCAAGACTTGCGCATGGAACGCCACACGATATGCAAATACCCGTAGGGAAATATCTGACCCATATATATATATATTCGCCACAAATGGTACAGCACCCTTTCGCAGTAATGTGAGCCAGGTATTGCATGAATAAGGCTGTAAATGTCCCAAATAGGGCAAAGTGTACACAGTCCATTGTTGCATTTACTTACTTCCGACCTTGTGATACACGGCCCATTAATGGCCACGCGCATTCCTAGCCATTTGTCGTACGTGCACCGAACGTCATTTTCAGATAGGGATCGTGGCTAATTCCCATGTATATTGACTTCGTGCATGCACATTTTTCAATTTGTAAAATGACAATATTGTTTGATTGACAGCAACATGTAAAACTTTTGTTTCAACAGCTACGCCTAACTTATTAAACTATCATGAGCCATTCGAGATATGTTGGAATTTCTTTTTTGTTTATAATTCTCATCCTCACTATTGCTACTCCGATACAGGCGAGACGAAATAGCAAAGAGGTTCAACGAGTAATTATTGCACCACGCACAAGCAGGTACATTACAATCGCTATTTAACAATTTCTTTATAAACATATAAAATAGACTAGCTGGAGCTGCGAAGAATTCGCAAAATCGATCGTGCCCTCTTAGCGACATCACTTCTGACCACTACTACCATTGTCCCGAGATTATTTCAAGGTTTGGGCACTGTTCAAGGTTCCACCGCAATTCTGTACTACTGTATTCCTGTATTGTCTCTCGCCCAACATAACATCATTCGCATTGGTACATAGTGTGAGGTAACGCCCGCAATAAACAAATTCATAGTTTAGCCGAAAGGTAACCCAAATCCGGCGATTTCTTTGCACGACTTCACAGAGAGCGAGGTTTTGAAAGTGACATACCGCACACCATCTATATAGGCTGTTAACACTCTATAGTGTAGGGTGTGCCACTTTCACATTGAACATTGCCTAGACCCAACCATTGATATAATAATGGGACGATGGCAGTAGTGGTCAGTGGTGTCGCCAAGTGAGCACACTCGATTTTGCGAATTCTTCGCAGGTCCAGCTAGTAGCATATAGCGGCTTATCAGAGTAGAGCCCTCATTATATCGTTACTCCAAATCTGTAGTAAACAGACAATACTTTGGAGACAGTCCAGTCCGTGTCTTTGTCTGTCGCAACAGGCTCAAGTGCCTGAATATCAATTCTGACGCCGTAGTACACAATATATCTCGAGTTTTTCCGTGATGCGAATGTGTGTATACACATCTATGCGCCTTATTAAGTTTCTTGCTTACGCATTCAATGACCGCATCGCTGCTCTAGGTGCACAAGCGGATATAATTTCCCAATGGCATCCCTGGTTATCTGCCCGCCTTGTGGTTTCGATTTCTCACCGTGTCAAACCAGACTTTAAAATTTGGCAAACAGAATCGAGGGAGTGGTTGTGATAGTAGTCCGTGCTATTAACCGAAAGTATTAAAGTATACCAAGCATTGACCTGATGTAAACCGACATAACCTTAGTATTTGAAAATGCCGTAAATTCAAAGCTACAGCATCACGGTAATCAAACGGCCTCCTTCAATATACTAAGCCGTCGTTACATAGTCATTGACCTGGAAGCTTTGTTGTTGAGAGAAAACCGCATAGCGATATCAATTTAGTATGGTCAGTAGTATATCGTCCATAACTTTACAATACGTTGTGGGGGAATTGAACAACAACAACAATAACCAAATATGTCCCAGCATGCCATACGTATAATTTTCTGGTGATATGTGATGGAATATATTTCTTGTTTCATACGCATGCACGGTATTATGATCATAATTTCAGCTTCGTCTCAACCTTGGTAAGTTTGTCAAAATTCCCTCATCTTGACTTATATTTCCTAGATATTTCCTTGTCACGTGGTACACTACAAGACATGTTAGAAGACGGACGTATTATAGGCGAAGAACTATTTCGTCTTCGTCATCAGAAGGTAAGCCTACGCTCTGCTTAAGTCTCTGTGCATCTAAAAGCACCTGTATTTCACACTTAAATTCAGAGAGAAAAAAAAGAGAGAGAGAGAGAGACTTCTAAACGAATATCAAGATATTGGAAGGAAATCTAAAATCAATTTGCTTATTTTTCGAATGTTGAATACTGCAATAACTTTGAAATTTCGCCATTGTTATTATACAGTATATATGAAACTCACCACAGTTGTTCACGCGAGTTTTAGGTGTTGATGAAGCACTCCCTGTTTCTTTGGTTGTTGTTAATGCATTCAATTTTGGCGTTTTTCATCACTTACGTCATGTACACTATGTCAACGCTTATATTTCTCGATACGGAATTTAAGTTTGAGCTTCTTTGATCGATTTATTAGGATTTTCGGGCTCCCAAAAAAACAACAGGCCAAGTGGTAACGCACTGGATGACTCGCTTTGAGTAGTTGCGGTTGTTGTTGTTTTGGCTTTATGGTGTTTTCAAAAACTACAAGACCATGTACGCCACTTCAATGCTTCTGGTACACGTGTCAATACTTCCGGTTTATAGCCTGGATCACTATCACAACTACAACACTCCGCACTCCCTTGATACTGATAGAGAAGCAGAGAGGTATAATAGGAACGGATACCAATTTTAAAGTCTTTGGTTTGACTCGGTCAGGAATCGAGCCCAGAAACTAAACTCTTGTCTCACGGGTTTCATATTTACCAACCATCAAAATTTCATGATATCGACAACTTTTTCTTAGCAACGAGCTGGTCATCATCTGAAGACGAGAAAAAATTGTTGGAAAACTCCGATTCAGACTCAGACCGATAAAACTTCGAAATGATCTCCAAACTGCGATCAGAAAATCCGCTATATCAAAGACAATGCCGACGCAATCTAAACGAATAGACTATTTATCATTTACATTTCTCATTTAACGATGATTGAAATTCATGTAGGGTCCTATACGTATTAGATGGATCCACATCGCATCATAATTTGTCCAGCTTGACTATTTCCCAAAATACAATGCAGAAGAAGAATCTTTAGTTTAATTAATGAAGTCTTATTGTTGTTGTTGTTGTTGTCGTGTTATGGGAATTTCAACTAATATTTTCTCGTACGCCAGGCTAATGTTTATGGTAGCCCTACGTGTGTCGATGCTTCCAGTTTCGAGCCCGGATCACTTTCACAAACACAACCCTCCATTTTCCGATATTTTCTGCCAAACAGAGGAAGAAAAGTTACACATTTTAAAGTTATCAAAGTTTTGAAATTGAGAAAAATATTTTGTGAAACTGGTTCAAAAGATTTTGGAATTCTGCTCATTCATTACCCATATTGATGAAGCAGAGCTATGCAGCTGTGTTGCAAACTAAGTTTCTGGTGAATTTGGCTGGACGTTAAAATAGTGGTGAAACCCTTATAAATCTATGATAAGTGACCATAGGTCTATCCGCTACTATGTATTTATTGATAAAACATGACATGAATTAATGCACACCTAATGCTGTCAGTAGGAAAGATGCGATTTTTCACGAGCAACAACTGTAGAAATACAGCTTCCAAAACGACTGTATACCGTTTCCCTTGTGGCGACTGGCAAAGTAGATTACAATATCGCTGTACGCGGGTGTCTCTATTTGTGCTCCCCGACTATTCCGACTATTTCAATGACGACGTCACAAGCATGACCTACTTTAGAGTAGGCCATGTCACAAGCTATTCCGACTACACCGACTTCACCAACTATTCCGACTATACCGACCATACTGACTTTTCCGATGACGTCACACGCTATTCCGACTATACTGACTATACCAATTATTCAGATGACGTCACACGCGGTACCGACTATTGCGACTATCCGACTATAGCAATTAGTCGGATTACCGTGTTACGTCATCAGAATATTTGATATAGTCGGTATAGACGAAATAGCTTGTGACGTTATTGGAATAATTGGTATAGTGGGAATAGCGTGTGACGTCATAGGAAAAATGGGTTTAGTCGATATAGTCGGAATAATCGGTGTAGCCGCAAGAACACGTATCACTGGCTCTTGGTACAGAGAGGATCGTTGTCACGACAGGCTCACTAAAGTGTATATATTCACGACGCTTCAGCTTCAGTCTTTTAAAGCTTGTTGCGGTTGTTGACGGTTGCGAATAATTTTCTCTATAGAAAACAAGCCAAATAACAGTCCTAATAAAAGGCGAATAGGTCAAAAACGTAGCTAGGAGATACAAACACATTGAGCAACACTCAGCAAACAAATTCGGCGGTCATACAACCGCTCCCTGCGCGACTCACGCCCACACTATCGGGCAGTTCAGAATAGCGCACCCCACACGAGGAATTAGTGATTTTGAAGTAAAACGGCAATCAACGAGGAACAACAATTAGACAGCGCATTTACAGGAGACAGCATCACCGTACGCTCACCGAGGAATCATCGTCCTCAACACGCACCGCCGTTACAAGTCGGTGATAGACAAAGTGCATTGACAGTCGGTATATTCGAAACAGCGTGTGACGTCATTGGAATAGTCGGTATAATTATCGATGAGCACAAAATGGAAAACGTCGGAGCGGTGTGACGCAATAACGGCATCTTTCTTTTTCATTTGGCGATTTTCCGTTTATCAGAAGTCTACATGGTTTTACAGTGCCTGTTTGTTTCACCGGTTGTCCTCCCTGACCACCATCCTTTACCCGGGTTTAGCAGCGACCGTGGAAGGAAAACTTTCATCTTTTGCCCGACCGTCATCCTAGGCATAGAGTGAGCACGTCGACTTTGGTAAGTAGCCACTGGACACCGTCGTAGTGTTGCACCGAAACTACTGATTCGTGATGCTTATTAGCACCACTGACTTCTTCCCAAAATTATATCGAGCCTTGGGTATGGGCTCTGTTCAAGGTGATATGTTTGATGGCTTTTGGCGTTTAATTCGTGTTGATCATATGTGTTGACTGTATTTCCGCCCCTACTATATATAATCTGTAATTACATTCTATGGTAGTACGGTATGCCTACCGATACTCTCTGTCGCCTCCCACAACATCAGCATATTATGTGACGTAACATCCGGGATAAAAAGAATACAAAGTTTAACCGAAAGTAAGCTGATTCTTCTGTATGACTTCATAGAGCGCGGGTTTTGAAATTAGCACGCCGTACACCATAGCGTACTAATATATTGATTCTAGTTGAATGCTTCCTTTGAAGCATGTATATATCCTACAGATTATTGCCAATTCATTTACAGATATAATTTTATTATATACATTGCATCATTGGGAATAGTCAAGCAATTTTCATGACTTCGCAGATACCGTTGTCCACATTGTTTTGAATGACAGCCTTTGATCGACGACGGTCTGAAATTAAACCAGGCTTAACCGCATACCGCAGACCAGTGTCAACAAATGAAAGGTGCCATCTAGGCGTCTATTTAATTTACCCTTTCATCAATAGTAAATATCATCAGTTTTGGTTTGATTAAGTTTCTAGAACAGGATACATATTTATCGATAATATCCTAATTTTCCAGACAAAATGCCTCGTCCGTGTTCTCTGTACTCTATAACATTCATAATTTGAACTGCATTAATATGCATTTGATAGAATCTCTATATTCGGATTTATCGAAATGCAGCCGGAAAGTCAGCATCTAGACTATTCATTTAATAAGCTAAGCATCGTTTATTGTGCATATAGAGTTTCACTATTGCAGTATTTCTGTCGTAAATACAGTATTTGTGGCGCCAACGGAAGGCAATTCAGATAAGCGAAAAGTTGCCGTTGAGTTCATTCGTTTGCAATTGGCAATCTATATTGTGAGTTTGATTTACGGCGTTTCAACTACTAAGGTCACGTACGCAGGGTCCACGCTTCGAATCAATAGTGCAGGAGTCGATATTTAAGATCGTAACATTATCAAAACCACAACTCTCCGCACTTCCCGATACTAACTGCCAGGCGAGATCGAACAGGTACCAATATTAAAGTCTTTGGTTTGGCTTAGTCGAGACTTAAACCCGGACATCCCGATCAGATGGAGGACAGTCTAGAGTCTAGACACTGCTAATGTCATTTAAGCCAGGTCAATGCTTTCGATACACGTGTTGTCAATACTTCCAGTGTATAGCCCATATAACTATCTCAACCACAACCCTCCCCAGTAAGTCGTTCACATTGCCATATCTTCATGTATAATTTCATAAACAACAACCACAACAACTATGTCCAAACATTCTATGAATACTGTGGACCTGGACGGCGGACGATCAATAGATATATGGTAAAGGTGATGACCACAGATTAAGTCTGGACTTTAAAGCTATGGTGAATATCTTTTTCAAGGCAAAGAATGATTTGTGATTTCAACCTTAAAACCATTATTGTGCATTAGTATACCCCCTTTGAATAAGATGGATCTCCCTTGCCCCAGGTAATCAGCAAACTTCAAAGCGACGAGTTTTTGTGAGATATAACCACGGCCACAACCCTCATTAGCAGCGATATTTGCCTGCAAATTTTGTTTCTAATCTAAATTTTTGTCACATGTCAGCACTTCTGTCAATTTGAATCAGACAGATAGCGAGTGTGTGTGCGGAACGAATCGCAGCAATTGAATAGAATGAATCGAGAGGTGATACCATCTATGCGATGCGACCTAGAATTTAGATCTAAATAGCGAAACAAAATTCCACACGTAGACAGATCTTTCAAAATCAAACTGGCGACGCTATGTCTTTAACGATTTTGAGTTGGTATGTGGAGACAGAAGAGATGCAGACTCACTTTACAATAATATTTACAGATGATATCTTGCATTACCTGAAAAAGTTAAGTTTAACAAATTTCGCTTTGTATATACAGTATACAGTATATATGACGAAACATTTCGCTACCTCACTTGGGGTAGGATAAATGACGACGTCTGCAATCCTAACAGTAGTTACAAGAAGCCTATCTTCGAGCAACGCAGCAGGAGTGGGATCAATCTATGTATTTATGGTTTAAAGGGGATGCCCAGCGGAAGGTTAACATATGATGATAGCTTACTGTACCTGAAAGATGAAAGATGAAAGTGTGTAATATTGTTTAGTAAGTCACCACTGATTTAACGTCTACTGCAGTTTATAAGAATATAATTCGGAAGCTTTAGGAGCTTCGCTCTTTCATCTAATGACGATTCGCAAGATTTCGGAGCTCCACTCTTTCACCTGGTGAAGGAATGGAGCTTCTAGAGCTGGTGAAGTATATTCCAATAAACTGGACTGAACATTAAATCGGTGTTGACTTACTATATCTATCATTATTTGGATATTCCACCATCGGCTTCACTATACAGTATATTCTTTAGTAGTTGGGCAATATCCATTCTCTCAAACTAACAGTAGGCCGTTTAATATCGAATCTGTATGATCTGTCTGGTCTCACCTCTCTGGTCCCGTGACCCCGTCGCACACCTCAAGTTATTGAACCTTTTAAACGAACGTAGTGCGACATCGATTCACGCTTAATCGGTTCTACTGTAGATCCACGTGTTCGATCGAATCCAGTATTGCCACTTACACACGAATAAGCAAAATCGGTGGCGTAGCCCGTGGCTCGACACTCCACACGAAATTTCCAACGCACTTCTACTGTCTGTACGAAGAAGACCAACCCCGTTACAGGTCTAATGTTAAAGCGTTTCTCACACCAAAATGTGTAGTCTTATGTGAAACTATTTCCAAACCATATTATACACTACTAGCGGATTTACTCGGCCGTCACTCGGCAAATCGCGTCGGATGCGAGCGAATACGCAGATTTTGTGAGTAAAACGTGCATTGCAGCGACGAAGGATTGCTGGACACTATTCAGTTTTGTCGTCACCATACATCCACTAACCGAACAACGGACAATGTTACCATGAACAGTAAAACTAGGCAAGAAGGTGGCGAAAATGACCGCATATTTTATGTGGCCGGTGATAATGAAACCACTAACCTCACAGGCAAATGCTGGGTTCCCAACGAATGCAGCCTTAACGAAAAATATCATTGGTAATTGGTTAGACTATTGGACTATGAATATTCCAAATTTCTCTTTTCCAGTATTTCGTTTGATTGGCGAGGGGCTTGCATACGTTATTGCTAATGATGTCGATAGTAAAATCTGTACTGGTTGTGAGCTTCTTCGTATTGGTACTGGTAAATCACTCTTACGCCAAGCCCAGCAATAGTATTGTGCACTTGAGTCAAGCATCACGGTATTTATTTTGCCTCACTTCCAAGCGTGCCTTATAAATCATAGCGCCTTTTGTATATACACCAGGTTTTGGCGGCTGGTGGCGAATCCGAAGAAGCATCGGAAGTTCATTACTGACACATTCGTTTGAAGACATCAGGGAAGGCAAGTTTTATGGAATTACATTTTGAATTTATTACTCTTTAATTTTAATATTTTGGCATTTTAAATAATTTGCAGTAGGCCATGTAGGCCGGGTCAATGTCTATTTATTACGCGTGTCAATAGCCTACGCCCGTGTTATATAGTCCTGATCCCCATCACAGCAACAAACCTTCGCAATCTTCCAATACTATGACAGCTGAGCAGTAGCGTATAAGTTACCAATTTTAAAGTGTTTGGTTTGCTTGGTCCGGAATCTAACCTGGGATCTCCCGATTAGAAGTCGAACAGCGAAAGCACACTTCCAATTACGGTCCAAAATTTGTATTTTCTAAGCCACTTACGCTGTACACAGCTGTGCTGTTGCGCTTTCGCAAGATGCACACGCAAGAGTTGTGGTGAATGGTAATATCTTATCTCGTAAAAAAACATTTCGTCAAATGAAAATGATATTGTTCAAATGACAAAGTTCAAAGGTTTTCTAGAAGTACAGTACATTTCAATTAAAATTGACCAGAAATGCCTTTCTCGGTCAGTCTGCTAAAGATCTTTCTTGACTTATCTCCGACGAGAAGCGCTCGGATAGAGTGCTGTGTGACATGTAGCCTACATGGCGTCTACGGAAATACCAGCTCACGATCTATACTCAATTTTGACCGTGTGTACCCCAATAACTTCAATGACTTCAGTTGGCCGAGTGGTTTATACTGCCAGCCTTCTGATCGGGAGGTTGCGGGCTCAATTCCCGACCAAGTCAAACCAAACATACTGTACTTTAAAATTGGTATCCAGTCCCTCTCCCTTGGCAGTCAGTATCGGGGAGTGTGGAGGGTTGTGGTTGTCATGGTGATCCGGGCAAAAATCGGACATATTGTCACGTGTACCGTAAGCATTGACCTGGCGTGCATGACCTTAATAGTTTAAAACGCCATAAATTCAAAGAAACAACAACATATTTAGGATTATTGTTTGATTTTCTAGTCGTAACAACGTGCATTAGTGAATGTTAATGAGTTGGCCGAGAGCTGATATGACACTGAGTTCCATTCACATTCCACCGGGAATCTGAGTTTCACGGGCCGCATTTGCGATCGGAATTTCCAGACCTTGGCTTCATTTCTCCCCCAGCAACGGCAATGTAGTGTTTAGTTTATAGTGAAGGTAACGCTTCGTGATATCTTGCATGCGAAGATGATCTTCTCCGATGATCCTTATCTGCGATATGAAATCCCAGACAACGTTTCGTTCAACGTTTACTTTGTACAAGCATCGCATACTCTATATGTAACATATCTATAACATCTATTCATCCAACTAAATTAAATTCGTGATTAACATTGAAATTCTCAATAAATCAAAACTGGATGTTAAATAACTCTGTGATGGATCTTCTTTACGATATCTATTGACCGCACGCCATCGGCTCCACTCAAGGTGCTTGATGACTAGGGGGTTCATTCCAGCTCATATTGACCACAAAAATCGTGATTTTTCACCCATGGCGGGCTCGACTTATAGTCTACGTGTATCTATGCGTAAGAATGCATGTAGCAACGCTGATAGTACAGTATGTGATAATGCTTCGGCTCGATCGCTATGCCTATACGCTTTCCGAGTAGTAGCTTAATGGCAATTAGCTAATCGGTGCTACACTGAGAACACTTTTCAAGAATAAACGGCAACAAAGTATTTCATATTCGTTGCAGTGGTAGTCTAAATTAGGGCCCAAAGCAGGTGCCCAAACAGTGACCGATGAAATTTCCTGCCGCAGGCCGGAAGCACTTCTAACTATTGTTATTCACGCTTCAGCTCAAGTTATTCTAAAATGAATTTGCGTTAAATCAAACATGAACCGACCGCGTGTTGACTAGTTCAGCTTATACTCCCGAAATAACTGAATTTCTCTTCATCAGCTGTAACTCCTTTCCAACTCCTACTAAAATGTGCCTCCTTCGACGCTCCGACTACGAGCTTCAGCACAAAAACCCTGGTACCATCTGTCTTCATTCAAATATCGACCCCGCTTCGTACAGTAAATCGTGACGTTATTAGGCAACAATATACTGGCATCCTTAAATATAATATAGACTTAGACACCATAAATAAAAGCACACGGCCCTACGATTTTCCAGTCATAGCCTACCTACTACCGTTTTCCGATACCGCAGACTATTTGTAAATGGCACCAGAATGTATATGTACATTGCACGCGTGTATCTGTACTACGAGTACTGCTATTATGAAAATGTATGTTGGCCTACGGGTTCAATTTTCACTGCCAATAAATATCAATTGGGATATAATTCTCACAAAAGGTCTATTGAAGTGACTGTCTCATCTATAGGCCTACCTGATAGGAAATGTCTAGTGGCTGTTCATCCCTTGAACGCAGATAGGCTTTGGTCATTGGTAGTTGTTGTTATTTTGAATTTATGGCGTTTTCAACTGCTTAGTTAGGCCATGTACTTTAGCTTCACCGGGTCGATGCTTATATCACAATACGCAATTGTTGTTGTTTTGGATTTATGGCGTTTTAAACTAAGAGTCATGTAGGCCTACGAGAGGTCAATGCTTATGGTGCGTCAATAATTCAGGTTTATTGCCCGGATCACTATCACAACCACAATATTCCGCACTCCCTGGATAATGATTGCCAAGTAGGGAACGAGCGGATATCAATTTTAAAGTCTTTGGATTAACTATGTTGGGAATCGAACCCGGAACTTCCCGATCAGAAGTCAGACAGTCTAAACCAATCGGTACAAGAAGCGATCTTCCGGTTTATAGGCCGGATTACTATCACTATCACACCCTTCCGCATTATCGCGATATTACCCACAAAGCAGAGACAGAACGGATATGAAATTATTGGTTTGACTCGGTCTTCCGTCAGGTATAAATCAGTGGACCAGAATTCGGATCGTCAAACCAGACCGTCCACTACAGGAGCTACAGATTCGGTTAGTCTGGTAGAAGTATTGTTGAGCGACGAAAGATGCGAATGGACCCATATACCGAATTACTGTGTTGCTACCCGAGAAAGCAACGTTCCAGCCACGGAAGCTACAATAGTGGACATTTACCCGATGCTTATCGATCTAATGCAGGATAGGTAGATTTCCGTGCGTGAGAGTGGCAGGATAAATCTGATCCACACGATACGAATAACGTAGGTTGTCTACATACAGAATAAAACCTACTTCGTGGCCATAGTCTTCAACTCTCTATAACGTTACTAACCCATGGTTGTAAAAGAAATACGAACGACTCCAAATAAGCATGTACAGAATAAAGTATCATTCCGAAAAACTATTGCACAAGTTAGGACTGTCACGGGTTATAAAAGTTTCATTTCAATTGCAATTGCAATAGGGTTGGACCATGGCCTACTCTAGGTACTAAAGTACTCTAGGAACTAAAGTAGGCCATGGTTGGACGAATATCGTATTCGCTTCGATAATATCAACGAATTTGCAGGTATACATATTCGCCGAATATTGACGATAGATAAGTGGATAAATTTCTAATGTTATTTCCAAGAGTTAACAAACAGGGCTCTCATATCTATTCAGGTTGAGGATTTCTCGAAATAGTCAACATGGAATGGACACTTCGTTGGAAGCGGCTGCGGTGCTAAATGGCAATCACCACAGCCATTGCCTAGACCCACCAGTATTTTTGTACTTTTTATGCCTTTATCTGTTTACTACTTTTGCTTTTTTGTACTGTTATGTCACTGCCATTGCCTCGCATTACGCCCTACAACGTTTTCATTCTCCAAGGCAGAGGTGGTACTCTGTGATATTCGTGGCAGCACGCAACATGCAATAGATTCCTATCGTAGGAAATTTCTTCGCATGCTGAGTCTTTGTATCCCAGTTAAATAAATCGAATTGAACTTGATTGTGGATCCATTTTGCAATAGGCCTATACTATATACACGAGGAAGAACTTTAAACTCGTGGTGGTGGCACTTCTTCGTGATTGGGATTAGGCAAACTTGTTGTGCTGGCCCTAGGTCTATATGAAAACGAACGGAGTCAGTCGCTAATGACAGAGCCTGCAACAGCCCTAAGTCGAATCAACAAGGGGCCTGCATGTTCACGAATATGCGATGAAAAACTCTGTATATGCGCCAATATTCATCAAAGCGAATAGTTATAATATTCGACCATATCCCTAAAATGCAATTCGAGTAAAAAGTAGTGTTTAAAGCTCAGTTACGATATCATCATGCGCTCGCATTACAACATCTGAACTGTTATCTTCACAATCGATATGTGGCTCGTGCTCTTCCGATATGTCTTTGTCAAAGTCAACGCTCAGATTTTCTGTTTCGTTTATCGGAATGTAGAAATAGTTGGCGCCAACAAAAAATGCGATGGATACAACCTTGCCAACGATACCTGTATAGAATACAAATATGTGAACAGTTTTTTGGTGGTACAAAATTTAAACAAAGCAGCGACTAAAGCTATTTTCGTAGCTGTTTATTGAGAAATTGTAAATGCGAGGTTTCCCCTATTGAGGTGTGTCCCCGTAGCGCAGTTCGTCCAGCCTACTTCTCACTAATTGCATTGCTAAATGTATTAATCAACACACATTTACAATGGCTGTGCTCCTCGAACGCACGAGAAGTGCTTTACATGTGTATGCGATGAATAGTTGTCTGTAGAATAGTACGCGATGGCGTTTTCAATACATTGGTTTCGCTGTGCGCTCGAGTGTTATCATTACGACCGTGTTGGGACGCTATAAAAATATAGCAACATCAACCAAGGAAATTAAAATCAATAAATAATATTTTTTTCGAAATTGATGTTCAAAAGAACAAACTGTTGATTTATAAATTAATAACAAAACAAATCCTAATTGTAGGAGTCTTCATTCAAACGCTGTTGTTGTTGTTGTTGTTGTTTAGGATTCATGACGTTTTCAATTAGGCTACTAAGGTCATGTACGCCAGGTTAAGGTACACGCGTCAATATATCCCGATCACTATCACAACCATAAAACTCTCCGCAATCCCCCGATACTGACTAGCCAGCAGGAAAAATGGATAACATTTTAAAGTCTTTGGTTTGCCTCGGTCGGGAATCGAACCCGGGATCTTCCGATCAGAAGGTGGAAAGTCAAACCATTGGGCCAAACGAACGGTGTCTTTTAAACGTCGCATTGTCGGTTAAAATATACGTACATGTGCTAGATATTCGCCTTACCTATAACGAGCATCGATAATCCCATTTTATCATTATTGTAGATCCAGCACGATCCCCGACGACCGTCGCAAAGCTGTTCTTGCCATAGTAAACAGGTTGTATCAATGACCGCACCAAACGCGATCGGGCCTGGAATGCTGCCCAGAGCTCGCATAAACATCCATTGAACACCGATTGCGAATGAACGCTGTGAATCTGGGACGCACCTGCAAATTAGAATTTCGTCATTAATATGTAATCTCAGTGATTACAAGGCATGGGCGTTTATGAGAGGGAATGAAAATTCTCAGTGTTCGAGAAGAGCTTCACCATTCAGTTGGCTGAGTGGTTTAGACTGTCCGACCTTCAGATCGGGAGGTTGCGGGTTCGATTCCCTACCGAGTCAAACCAAACAGACGCTAAAATTGGTATCCGTTCCTTCTCCGCTTGGCAGTCAGTATCATAGAGTGTAGATGGTTGTGGTTGTCATTGTGATCCGGGCTATTAGCTCGGAAGTATTTAGACGTATACATTGAGCATCGACCTGGCGTAAAGGGCCTTGATAAAAAAAAAAAAAGACAAATCCTATTGCAGGTTATGGGTGAGCAAATTGCCATTCTGAATCCTAATCATTTTTATGACCTCATCACTGAGTGACTGAGTGTTTTGCCACTGTACATTGTCGTGAACTCGGCGTAACGTAAATCTGCATGATTCCAAGGTTGTCCTGACGCTGGAATAACCTTCTCAGTATCGACAATCTGACATCGGCATCCCTTTGGACGGCTCAGACTATCTAGCATAGATTTTGATATAATTTTATGGCGTGCCACTTCAATCAGTGGGCTCGTAGAGTCTTTCCCAGTCAGTAAAGTACGATCGTCCCTACGTGGCTCAAGTGTGGGTTACCAAGGCTTGCGTATGGAACGCCAAATGTTATATGTCCCATTCATGGCTTTGTTAGGGCATTACCTGGTCCATGTACTAGTTGCCAAACTTTACCCACGCTATCTGTCATTAATGGGGGGCTGATTTGTGGCCTGAAAATATGGCCGTAGATGGTAGAAACAAGGCGACGTGTACACTGGCCGACATTGCGTTTGCATACCATTTGAACACACACAGGCTACACAAAGACATGCGTAATCGTATAGCCTCGTGGACGAAGAGTAAATTTCTGATTGGGTTATACAGGCTGCGAGCCTACTCAAAATATCGGCCAAGAAGTTGGACTTTATCGGCAAATCGCCTGGTATTGCTGATATCGAAATGTAGATATCGGTCGTGTTCTAGATGCCTGCACCTGATGCCGTAGATATTGAATGTTTCGTGATGACACTAATAGTTTGGAAGAAGTTGACGCAGTCTTCATACTTTAGCATGTAGTTACCTGAAAGTGACAACCAACGCAGGAACTGTCGACATGAAGCAAACCATCACAACTACGAAAAATACGATCAGAAAAGGAGCCAGAAGATTGCAATTGTCCTCACAGAGTCCATCACGAGCTTCTGAAGTACCGTTTAAAATGCAGCTACACCATTGATATACCTGAATGAGTTTCAATACAAGACATTTTTACATTTCTCCTACGGTATTTTCGCGAGAAAATGACTATTATGGGGGTACTGTTTGGTAGTCCGAGTGATTTAACTGTCCATATTTTGATCAGGATATGCTGGGTTCGATTGCGGGCGGAATAAAAGAGAAAACTTCATCACTGATATCTGTTATCTCTACGCTTGACAGTCAGAATCGGGGAGGAGGGGTGCGGACAGTTGTGGTTGTGATAGTGATCTGGGCTATAAACCGGAAGTATTGGCACGTCTACCATAAGCATTGACCTTGGCGCCCATGACCATTGCAGCTTAAACCCGTAACGTAACGCTCATGAGTCGATAATCTATAGTCTAATCAATTCCTCTTCTTCAACTGCCGACTAATCTCTGTTCACCAATCGATTTGTCAAAGCGGAGCGCTCTCCAGGTTAGTGGCTCAATGGTCAAGGCATTCGCCGCAATTCCGGAAGGTTGGGTTCGAACCACAGTAGCGTCACACCAAAAACGTTTAAATAGCTATCCTCAGCTTCTCTGCTTGTCCAGAGCAATATGTGGTTGGTGTAGAAGGGTGACGATGGTTTAAAAGAGCTACAGAGCTCATATCAGCGTCTCATTGTGCGAGGGACAAAGCAAATGGAGTCTCTTTTCCTCCTCGGTAATCTCATAAACGGAATCTCTCACGTGCCGCCCGTAAAAAATCAGAATAGCCCGTACAAGGTCAGTGTCGGTTTACTATATGATGATGGCAGCTTTTCCGGTCCCAAATCCAGGTATGAGGAGAATTGTACCATGATGGACTTTCGGATGAGAAATTTGGTAGGATCGCCAAGAATGTTACGGATTAGAGCGTTGCGCTGTGACAGCTGCATTGAGTATGTGGATAATTGCCGAGAAGAATCGCCTTCATTACCGTTTCAGTCAAAGGTTTACTCACCCCATCTTCCTCTGTGTCAGTACAACCTGCTTGACAAGCGGAGAAGTATCCTATTCCGTCATCACCGCAGACAGGTTTGTAATATGCTTCCTGACAATTGCAATCAGCGTTGCATGAAGACGTTAGGTTTACTGGCGATTGTGCAGACTCAGAGTCACTATAAATTTACGTTATACATAGATATGAAAATCAATATATCTTATTCATGCAGACCACACCAAAACAATCTGCATGCGGGTAACTTTTGAATATTCATAGAAGCTCAAGGTAATGACCCACAGAGTAGTCTAGACGAAGAGGCCTCGTCGGAGCTGTCAAACTCTTCTCCTCTACAGTATTATACCCAATGCACTACCAGTATAATATAGCGGGAAGCGAAGCTACGGATACCATTTGAAACGTCTTTGGTACAGAGCAACCGATCAGAAATCGTTGGACATTTGATTTGATTTTCCGGCTTCGCACTGAGACGTATCGGGTGCAAAACTACATAGTTGCTCCTCTGCTTGTCATACATTATCGGAGGATGGGAGAGCTGAATCTGAAGGGTTGTGGTTATGACAAGGATCTAGTATCGAGTAATATTGACTAAACCCAGCGTGCGTGAACTAATTTGGTGTAAACGCCATATCGTATGAACAGCGTGACGGTAACGGGACTCGAACCCACACTCCAGGTGACAGGGTATCAACGTTGATTTAGTTTTCAATTAGCGGGAAGGCTATAGACAGTAGGATTTTGTCATATTTAGGCTCAAAAGGATTTTTATAGTGTATCTAGTTCTTGCAGAATCAACCCCGAATGTAGTATGAAATGGCCTTAATTTTGCGACTGGAGCAGCATGAACGCTAATTTCATACCTGCTGTATCCTACAGTAACTCCAGCCACCGTTGAGGCATCACAATGTAAAAGAAGAATCGGTGATAATACGATCACTGTAAGACAACACGCAGCACAGTACTTCAGTATATCAGGAACGCTCATGTTGAATCTTTTCACTAAGTACCCAGCAAGAAGATGTCCAATCACACCTCCAGGAACACTGATGCAACCTGGAATTGGTTATTGGACATTATGTACATCAGCAGAGTTAGCTCGCTCGCAAATGGAGCGTGACCGAATAGAAAAGAGGAAGATGCGCATCGAGCGGGAACACTTTGTCTCATATGAGGGAGTTTTGCGCAATAATTTCAAAACTGCACCGCACACTTTATAGAAAATTGTGTATAAGCCAGAACAAGTTGTACGGCTACCATCTAGTGCTCATATTTTGTTAATTGTCTATTTTACAAATAATACGTGACGCTACATTTGCTGGAGTTGTCTGTATGCGTAATCTTTGCTTTGTACGCCAAAATATATTTTTTGCGAGCTCATATGCATATGTACGTTTCCAGAAGTGATCTTTGAGTAGGACAGGGTTTGAAATTTCCAAGTAGAAGTGCATCGATGAAGTACGTAGAGAACGGATAAATGACCAATGATAAGTCAGAGCAATGGAGATACATTGGAACTTGCTCGATTCGGATTGTCAGTAACAGAATACGCCCTCGAAATGTGTATCTAGACCTACTACTAAATGCAAATATCTACAACTACGGTAGACTGCAAATCTTGGGAAATTGGAAAAGTTGTCCAGAAAATGGGGTGTTCTGTAGTAAATAGATAACCAATATTATTTAGGTATTTTCAGGTGGTGATCGTCATCCTCAACTCGCACCGACTTCTCAATCATAGCCATCAACAGGGGGAGTGATAGAGCCACAAATTTTCCGGCACTGTTTTTGCATGGCTCCCTGCCATATTCATTACGTAAATTGCGATGTGGCACTGTGTTTTGTGATGTATGGCGCATGCCACGTAAAGGCAATTTCGTCGAAATACTGTGTTTTATGATGTCTGTCTCATTTCTATGGTAGGCCTACAGGTGGTCCTCTGATAAAGATTTCACCGTTTTTGTATGCAATAAACTTACCGGAAGACATAGATGTTTGTTTGGTCAACACTTACCTGCAACTAATGCAGCCGCTCCAGCACTCAAACGAAATTCAGTTTGGATTAATTTCGGAAGGAATGTTGCAAATCCGCTTATAACCAGAGTCTCAGAACAGCCGGCAAGAGTGATTAGCATAAGCGTTGGATTTTTCAGCATTTTTATCATTGCGATAGGAAAGTCTTTGAAACTGCGCCCAAATCCTTCTTGTTCAGTAATTTCCGCTCCTGCCTTCGCGTGTGTTTCTGATTTCCTAATTGACCTATTGTATGCAGTCCCTAAAACAGAAAAAGGCTTAGTTATGCTTCGTAAAGAAGATCACCACAGATTTAATGTCCAGCCATGGCCTACTTTAGTTCCGACCTGATTTATTACATTCGGGCGAGAAAATTAGCTGGCCGATGATTCTTGTCGTGAGCATTATTGCGTCACACTTTACGATCGAGACGCCCTTGATTTGAATTGAAATTCAACGTTAGAGGTTTCTAGCGCTCGTTCCTGTCGCTCCGTTACGTTGTTCAAGTTAGGTATTGCATTATACTGTAAGATGGTTTGCTAACGGAGTTATTTTAGACTTTTAGAGGTAACTACGCCTCAATTAGTTGTGAGCTTCGTACAGATGGGTATACAGCAATATTGGCTTATACCGTTAACTAGGGTTGTGGTTTTAATCAACCCTGATTAAAACCAGATGGTTTAAACCGGTTTTTTGCTCTTGATATTTATCAAACCCCTGGTTTTTTCGGTTTTTAATGGTTTTTTCTCATTTTGCCTACCATACTATATCGCCAGCTTCCTAAAGATACCAGAAGTGATGTTAGAAGTATCGAGAGGCAGAAATTTGTGTGGAAAATGCATTGGGGTGGGGGTGGGGGGTACCCAGCAGATGCAATCTTGATAACCCACAGAGCTGTTCCTGTCGATGACCATTGATATGCTTCAATGAGTTTCAGTTTTAGAAGTATAATTTCTTTCCGATGGATATAGATAGAGTATCCTCAAAGGAAAACAAGACCGCAAACTACTTTTGATTTCGGAGGGGGCCCAATGACGTCATATTATCACATTATGTGACGTCACATGTCATTGACGGTTTATGACGTCACATATTTATCATAATCTTTTACAAACATGGTGAAATAATGCCCGCTAAGTTAACTCAGTAACTGTACTGTACTGCATGCAAGTCGTAAAAGCTCTTGATCACGTGACACAGGAATGTCGGAGGAGCAAATTCCTTTTTGACCCCTCGTGTGTTGATGGCCACCCTGTAGGCTGACTTGTGACTGGTTTGGACCAAAACGTGGCTTCGGTTTACAAGATTGCCTACTGTACAATAAGCTTTTTTACACAATGCAACCTTGGAGGTTGCCGTAAATTCTCCAAGCGGCGAATCTGGGAGAAGGTGAACGTTCTCTACGCGTACCACTCGGTCTCCACTATGGAGTCCCTACTTTTAATAAAAACCAGTAAAAACCGAAAAAACCATGGTTTTAATCAAGGCCTCGGTTTAAAGCGGTTGCGATTTGTTGTAATTTGATAAAAACCACAACCCTACCGTTAACACGCTCTTTCCCGCCGCTGCGACTGCAATGCGTTGTTAGTACCGTAACGGTAACGGTAACTGTGGTTGTGGCGTAGTTCATAGCCTACTTTAGGTTATCTGTAGTTCTTGTGATTAGGCCTACCTTATCGTACTGTACAGTGTTTACAGATAGCTGTTGCGCTTTGTCAGCAGGCCTAAACGTAGCCTACCAGTAACGGTACATGAAACAGTCCACCGCGACAAGAGCTAACTGGCTTTACAGCAGGAAAAACTAGTTAACCACCTCTCTGTTAGTTATTAGGCTTACAGGGCAGTAAACCATGTTGATAAATACGAGGGCCAGATATTTTTCAGTGCTGTAGTAGTGTCGATTCTTATTCTGCCTCAATAGTATGGTGTAGAAATGTTGTTGGGTTGAGTTGTACCACTTGCTATCCACCGGAAAGTCGGGACATCTTTCATTTCCCATTCAAAAAGAACATAATGTCCTTAACGGGCACTATTTGTCAATCGTACTGATGAGACGTTAATAAACCACTCTGTGATATGAGCGAATCTTTTTGAAGATAACAAACGTACAAAATGCCTGGGAATTGTGGCATGTGCTAACCATAATGATGAACGCTCCACTGAAGAACCTGTCAACATGGGTGACTCTTGTATGATGCTGAAAACAACCTTTATAACGCTCGTACGACTTCGATGAACTGGAGCAGTACAATAATAAATGAGACAAATTGACAAGCTTTGAAGATATTAAAATGAAAGAGCTCCTCTCTATTGCTTCTATAAGTATAAAGACGAATACGATACATTGTAAAATAAGTTTTGATGGATTTCCAGAAGTCGTGAATGTCATAATAAAGGTAAAGGAGAAGCAACAATGCTGTTTTATGGTGCAGATGTGACATTTCCAACTGTGCTTACCAACGGTCACAAAGGCCTACAAAAAAGATCACATGCTTCCGAATTTTCACAGTTAATTGGACATCATTGATGTAAATATACCTTGTACGATTTACGTCAAAAATAAAGTATCATAAGTCCCATGTAGCCTACAGCCGGTCTACACACTAGAGTTGGTACCAAACTGTTTACTGTTTTAAACTCCGTGTTTACACAACAACACAAGTACAAACATACAGACTTCTTAGATCCATCATACCTATGACATCTATAAGCTATTTACGATCATTAACTAAGGGATCTACTGATTCTACAAAAGCAAAAAAGTTGCTGAAATACCTTGCAGATATATACAATGACTAGGGAATACTTCAATGATTAATTAAATTATACGTCCAGAAACCTGTGCAATATCATGGAGGGATATTTTCTTGGCATGGATTAAGAAGGAAACCTGTTCAATGGTTGTGATTGCCGTCTCTGGCTGCCGTTATCGCTCACAAACTAGGCGGAATTATGCGTATCAAAACGTTTATTGTTTCAGCGATCCAGTAAGAGTAAGAGTCCATGAAAGATCACCATAAATGCGAGATCCCAAATCACTGATGCCACAACATACGTTTACGTTTCTAGCGATAAAAGCCGTTACTACATTGTTTTAGATCACTAAAATATATAATATAAAAATAATTCCTGTTTTAAATACCACACGTAAGTCAAAAAATGTCTCTCAAACAAGAAAAACTGATCACTGATCGTCTGGAGCGCCTTCCCGCTCGAATCACGTGCCGTACTACTAGATAGTGATGATACGCATGAAACTACAATGAAAACCAAACAAGCGTGACGATCAGAGATAACAATGGTATACTAGCAGTAATTCTGAGAGGATTAAAAATGTCATTGCCATTTATGTACAAAGTTATACCTGAGACAGAAATACATAGATTTAGCTGACTTTAACAGACTGTATAGTGAAGATGTCTCAAATGGGTTTTAAACTTCGGGCTCTGATATCAGACAACCACATCCTAAATGTCAATTCCGTCAATAAAATTTGCTAACTCAGTTCGGTAATGGTTCAGATTTCCTATTGCCTCAGCAAGACAACTTGTTTCTCGGTAAATGTGCACCTCATAAAGAATATCCGTAAAAACGCTTGCTGAATTCAAAAACGTTGTGTTTCTGTCATTCACATTTGCCAAGACTAACATTCAAGTAGGCAATCGAGTAATGATGGTTACATTTCCTGGCATGATTTTTACACCTTGTGCATGGAAAAGATGAATTGAATCAAGGCAATCATAATTCGTCTTGGTTGGAACCAATATCATTAAGAATAAACACCGATTTTTCTGCATGGTTTCGGGGACTGTAATGCAATTCTCGATGTTATAAGGCCTATCAGGCCATATGTACAGACACTCGTAAAGTAAGTTTTACTCCTTAGGATATATTCGGTTGCATATTTCTTGTTTCAAAACCGGTATCGTTAGACATACCGTGATTTTTCTGCTGCAGGTATCTGCAATCTTGTAGAGACTGTGTATATACACATTTCATTCCTGACATTATCGACATAGTTACTGTCATTTTTTGCCGCAATCTGCCGACATTAGAGATGTAAAGGGCCATTTTTTAACCGCAGATGTCTATCTGCAATGTCATGATGCTCATTTTAACAATGTTATTGAACATGAACAAGGTAATCTTATGCATTTTGCTTCAGTTAGTAGGCTATATTGGAGGTAGGGACTCGTTGTTACGCAATAGCGCCCTCGTCGAACAATCGGAGGTCGGCCAACTAATTTTCTCGACCGAATATAATAAATCAGGCCGTACCTAGAGTAGGCCATGGACCAGCCTTGGTTAATTAAGAATTTAAAAATTTACGAGCTTTCGGAGATCCACTCCTTCATCAGGTGAAGATGGATGTTGTTATGTTCGTTTTGTTGCGGTTGTTGTTTTTAATTAAATGGCATTTTCCCACTACAAGGTCAGGTCAATGCTCATTTTAGTGCAGTACGTATGTCGATATTAACGGTTTATAGCCCGGATCATTATAACAAGCACAGCCATCTGCAATCCCCCGATACCTGACTGCCAAGCAAAGAAGCCGTTAGCAATTTCAAAGTCTTTGGTCAGAATTGAACAGGAATCGAATCTCTCTTGATGAAGGAGGATGAGAGAAGTATGAGGTGGATAATAATAATTCTCAATAAACCAAGGCTGGACATTAAAAATAGTTACGAAATTTTAGGATGAAGCATCTCGGGTAATAACGTTAATGCACAGAACTTACCAGGCAACTGTTTCGGAAATCCAGCCATAGGTCCAGTCACCAATGCAAATGCCATCCCTGCTGATAGCAAAATTCCAATCCACCATGCTCCGACCCATCTTGGATCACTTGATTCCAAGTCCAAACTGAACAATGTAAGCTCACGATGATAGGCCTACCTTTGCCACACACAAAGCCGCAAACCCGGCCCTGACACTACATAACCCGGTAAAGGGGCAGATCTCGACTGGGCTTTCCGCAATCACGCTTGTAGTGTAGGAGGTGTGTACCGTATGTAGGGGCGTAGCCAGGGGTGGTTTTCAGGGTTGGACCCCCACCCCCATTTTGAAATATTTTACGTCCCTAGGAAGCATATATGTATTCATTTGTATCAACTAACGTCAATTTGTGTGAAGTAATCACGCCGCGCTCAAGGCGGACCGGCGCAACATCACCAGCGGCTACAATCTCAGTCTCACATTCTTCTCACTATTTCGAAGCAGCGCGTTTCGCAATACGGACTTGCGCTATTCCTCTTGTTCACACTCTGGGGAAGCGCGGCGTTGGTTTGATCCAGATGCTGGAGTGTTTGTGCCATCGCCAGACTATGCGGCGCCGCTATAGAACGGTTCACGCTATGTCGTAAACAGGAAATGAAACATCCGGAAGTTAAAATAATGAAACTATAGCGGGGTTGCGAACGAACGCGTGCTTCTTGCTCGCGTCTTCGCAATTCGTTGCCCAGAATGAAGGCAGCGCTATCCGTACTGCATAAGAAACAGCGGAAAACAGAATCCATCAATGGGATTAAATGCCGATCCAGGTGTTTGCGCTTTATGGACGGGGGTCTTGTGACTGTCAACATGACTGACCGTCCGTAGTTGCTGACGCCTTTGTGGACAGTTTTCCTTTGACCGTCACAATGGCCTCGTGGTCAATATGACTGACCGCCCGCAGTCGTAGACGCTTTGCGGACAGGCTATGACTGTCTTGCAGATTTCCGCATTAGCAAAAACGTGCGTAGCGCCGGTGATTCGAGACCGAGCACGATTCCCGCGGGCGAAGATGCGCCGTTTAACACGCCAGAAAACATTTCTTCATTTTTTCGCTGTTGTGCTGGGGGAGTGTTCGAAGACCTAAACACCCCCTCTGTATCAGCGCCTGCGCGGTAATGGATAGGTTTGTGGCGGAATATAAATTTGCGGTTGGCCGCAAGATGCTTTTGGGTAACTGACAGAAATGACAAACGACACGAGAATGTCGTTTGCAAGCTAAGCTTCGTTGCATCGCAAGTAACGTAATCCTATGTGCGAGCG
Source organism: Botrylloides violaceus (assembly GCA_030412335.1). Taxonomy (NCBI): domain Eukaryota; kingdom Metazoa; phylum Chordata; class Ascidiacea; order Stolidobranchia; family Styelidae; genus Botrylloides; species Botrylloides violaceus. The sequence goes on along the minus strand of JASFYC010000654.1, from coordinate 31,119 downwards.
GGCATGGGGCAGACAACACGCGTTCACGGCGGGTTTGAGAAAAACAGTAGTATTGGCGGATGAGACAGGAGAATCAGATGTAGCCTCTGACCCAAAACTCTAATGGGAGCATTCATAAAGACACACATATTAGGCCTAGCCAGCTGGTTAAATGGATAAACTTACTTCTCCATTGCTGTCGGATCATCAATATCAACGTATAGAAAAAGCAGACCTCCTCCTATTACATATCCCAAAACGGGTCCGAATATGGAGAGAGCATTTGCGAGCCCTGAAGAACATTAGATATCATAAAGAAGATTCACCACAGATATAAAGTATATTAGAGAGAGTATCTTTACAGTAGATTCGAGATGTTAAATAAATGGGTTTAACGGTGTCTTTGATGAAAATATGATGATGGCTTGAATGAAAGACTGAAGCATAGATTTAGGGCTGGGTTCAATATGATAATGTCCAACGGGGGGCATAGTGACAATAGAAACAGGCCGTCAGTAAACTACCCATTAGGTCGCGCGTTCAAATATGGACCAAGTCACACCAATGACATGGAAGATGGTATTCATAGCTTGCCCGATCGGAAAATGTCCATTAATATTATAATATGGAATCAATTAATATCCTAAAAATCTTGAGGTTAACCAGATATTTTACCGCTCAACACCTATTTACCGTGTTTATCGTTCAGTCAGCCGAGTGATTTATACTCTCAACCAAAGATTTTATAACTGGTAACCGTTCCGTCTCTGCTTGTTAGTCAGAATCGGGAGAGTGCGGAGTGCTATGGTGATGGTTGTGATAGTGATACGGGCTATAAACCCTTACTATTGACACGTGCACCATAAGCTTTGAACCCCGAGACCTACCGGATTCACAGACGACGTCCTAAACGAATTACACCACGAAGCAACGCGATGAATCCATATACTGACTGTTTAGCGTAGCGGCTCGTTAAACAAGTTGATTGATGGAGATTCGGTATCATTGAGCTCAGCGTTTGTCAATCAGTGTTATCTCTTAGCATAGAAATGTAGTATGGTAAGAATGGCAAAGTTCTATAATGCACTTACCAAGATACCAGGATGCTTGCTCTTTCTTTACACTGTCTTCAATGATTGCATATCCCAAAGTATAAAGTGGAGTTGCTCCAGCTCCGTGAAGTAGCTGACCCAAGATGAAAACATACAAATATGCGTGCAGATTTTCATCCCCAGTAGTTCCGCTAGTCTCACAGGAGATGGCATCGTCAGAGCAAACATCTGTAAAACGAAAAAAATTTATTTAAGTACCCAAAGGCCTAATTTACCTATGAACAGTAACGCAATACGGAATTCTATAAACGTCAGTTAGTGTGCGACTTTTTTGTTTGTTGGGGTGAATGTGTGTAGCAGATAGCCCGACGTGAAGGAAATTCGATAATAGAGTGATTCTGATCGTTTAATATGAGTAAGCGAATCCCGGAATTCTAATTTTTCACCCGAAAGGCTGGGTGTTAGGTCGTGTTTTAGTAGGCCATGGTTGCCCCGATCGCATCGTATACAAGAAAGTCCTGACACGCATTCACAGTTAAAATTTCGACTCTTAAATCGATACTTGGTTGCTTGTTTCTGTATTCACCAGTCATGATAGAATGGATATAAACAAAAAATCTCGCAGTGTAAGCCGGCCTATTGTATACTATGGTGGCAATAGATTGGTCGAAAAAGTATGGACTGGGTGCAGACAGTCTGCCTCCGAATGACGGTGTGACTTCGAATGCCGACTTCTGACACCATTGTTAAGTTTCTTTATTGCAGTCACCAAAACGAAGCCCAATCACCAACGTACAGACATACATTGCAACAACTAATACACAGATATACAAGCACACGAACGAGTTACACACAGAAGATCAAATTAGGAATAGGCGTCATCACAGGCCCACAGGACGTTTACGTACGACTCTAATAAAGCTATTAATCAAGCGATCAAATAGTTTAGTAATAATCAAATATCATAATTGACGATAGAGTAAACCCGTGGTACAGACCAACACACGATTAGTTAATCAGTAAAGGGATTTAGTGAATATAGATATCAATCATAGCCGGAATAGTCCCTTGAGGAAATGAGATAAATTCACGAACCTGCAGACACACTAGGTGCAGACTAGGTGTAGACACACTGTGAGGGAGAAATTTCCGTTCCATATTATACCAGAGGTGAAAGAACGTCGAAAATCTTAGGTTGACAAAATACTAATATCAACAACGCTTTTAATTACATTATGCAAGTTTATCGGCAAATGGATCAGGCGATTCCCGGCCTGATGTAGGCCAACCGTGATAGCAAGGCTCGCTACTATCTAAGATCTTGGCTCCTTGATAGACGGGTGACCCTTAACAATGACATCGCCCGCTTCTCAGAGTAGGCCTAGGTAAGGCGCCTTGCGGTGTCTGATTAGACGCTATGACATGGATATATTACAATTGATATATAGACTTGTTAGCCACACGAAAATCCAGAAGAAAAAACTGCGTTACTAATTAACTTGCTGTACCGATCCATACCTGAAAATCCCGTCTCGTATTTGTAGGGACCTGTTAGAAAATGCGGCAAAGCGAAGACAATTGCTCCTGTTCCAAGAATCACTGAACCAATAGCAAGCAGTCGAGGTCTAGATGAAAAGCAAACACAAATTAGATCCTATCGCGGTACACAATATTCGTATGGTATACACCAGGGGTTGGCAAACTGCAGCCCGCGGGCCAAATCCGGCCCGCCCGGCATTATTTTATGGTCCGCGAACAACTACGAATAAAAACAGATCGTACGTATAATTCGTTATAATTCCACCGTTGTGGGCACGCGCATACTAGGGATGTGTAACTCTAATATTAGTCGAACGAATATTAACGAATATCAGTGGCCTTTTTGGTATTCACGAATACAAATATTCGGACTCGCGAATACTTGGCGTTGTCATAACGTTGAAACTTGTTGTTCCGGAAAGCCGCTAATTTGTACGACGAATCCCCAATTTTCTTTGAAATCGATCGTGCTATATCGTGCTATATTGATCCCGGTTCTCGTGCGAGAGGCGGTGATTGCGTACTGTTGACACAAATAGCGCCAAAACAAATATATTACATATGCGTGTATAGACGGCTTTAGTACGACCCGCAAGTTGGCGACAATGTGTATAATTGGACCATTAGTGCAAGAAGTTTTCCAACCCCTGGTATAAACCTGGAATTGGCTGAGTAGTGGTTGACTTTTCGCCTCCCGGGTTCGATTCCGGTCGTAGTCAAACCGAATGACTTTAAACCGGGTTCTCTTACGTCTATGCTGGGCAGTCAGTATCGGTGCAGTTGCAGAGGGTTGAGGATTGCTCCGGATTATAAGCCGGTAGTATCGACAAGCGTAATCAGCATGGCGTACATGACATTAGTAGTTGAAAACGTCATTAATCCGAAACAACGTACGGACGTGGTAACGCGTCACCACAATGGTTTAAGGCAGGTTTAACCATTGTGATAACAGGTTACTAATTAAGACTAATTAAGATGGGATTGGTTAAATGAGATAGATGATTACTTGGACAAAAACAACCCGCTTCAAACAGTGTGGAGTACGTGGCGAGATCTACTGGTGCAAGACGGAAAGCTCTCTGCTATCTTGTCTAAGGATGTTCGATTCCCGGAAATTTGCCTTTAAACGCCGCGCGTCTATCACAAGACCGATTCCCAATGATACGAAATTAGTACAAGCCCCGTGGGTACAGTGTTCAAATATCATTCAATTAAGAAGTTTCAAAAACATTTGTCAGTCGACTAAACACAACAACCAAATATTAATAAAGTGAAGAGATATATTGAAGTCCTAGCTGTACGTCCCAAGTCCCTACCGAAACCCCGACGATATCCACGAGGCAACTCCTCCAAGAGTTGCGTCCGCTCGCTGTCGCTTCTCAAAGGCAAAAGGAAGCGCATGGTGGGATGAGGACGAGAACTACAGCCAAGAATGGTGGTTAACTCACACTAGCAGTTGGTCTGTTAGTAGGGAGTCCGCCGCCAGGTGCTACCGTCCTCACCATCCGACACAAACAGGTTCGAAGTGTTGCTTCTATAGTATCTGGCATTTTGCACGCGCAGGCTTGCTCGAATGTTACACCCACAATACTCGGGTATAGGTAGATGGGATCATCATCACCATTGTTACAGCAGTTGCTTACCTATGTGCGTGGTTTCCATAGTAAGTTACGAACAAACACAGGATAAAGAATGCGATGTCGTAACTGCATCCGATGATACCAAGTTCAAAGCTGGTTAGTTGGAATCGACGCTCAAGTGTAGACAAGCTGACATTTATCAGACCGTTCACCAGCATCCCTAGATGAAAAAGGAGTTGAATATAAATGCTAGCTGGTTATCCCGGTTTCACTCGGGGGATACAACATAAGACGTTGTAGCCAGGGGCGGATCTAGAAAATTTCGTGGGAGGTGTTCACCTCACGAAATAGGCGCGTCCAGAAATGGCGTCATTTTTTTACCACACCAACTTTTCTCCGACCTTGATTTCATATACTGGTATCCGAGTATTTTAGCCCGCACGCGCAGTAGTCCCGCTTCACTTGACTCTCGACTTGGCTAGCCGCAATCACGCTTGTATATAGGAGGTGTGTGCCTTATGCAGTAGCGTAACAGGGGTGGTTTTCACAGTTGGACCCCCCACCCACACCCCATTTTGAATTCTTTTTACCTCCCTAGGAAGCATATATGTATTCATTTGTATCAACTAACATCAATTTGTGTGAAGTAATCACGCCGCGCTCAAGGCGGAGAGCTGCGACGCAGCACCACCTGCGGCTGCAATCTCAGTCTCACAACTCCTCTTACTATTTCGAAACAGCGCGTCTGTTACGCAAATCTGACTTGCGCTATTTCTCTTGTTCACACTCTGGGGCGGCGCGGCGTTGGTTTGATCCTGATTTTGGAGTGTTTGTGCCATTCCACTATAGAACGGTTCACGCTATGTCGTAAACAGGAAATTAAACATCCGGAAGTTCAAATACAGAAACTAGCGGGTTTGCGAACGCTTCGTCTTCGCTTCATGTCTTCGCAATTCGTTGCCCAGAATGAAGGCAGCGCTATCTGTTCGACGTAAAGAAACTAGCGGAAAACAGAATCCATCAATGGGATTAAATGCCGATCCTGGTGTTTGCGCTATGTGGACGGGGGTCTTGTGACGGTCACATCGCTCACATGGCCTAGTGGTCAACATGACCGACCGCCCGCAGCTGTTTATGCGTCCGAAGTTGTTTTCGCGTCCGTAGTTGTTTACGCTTTGCGGACAGGCTTCCTATGAATGTCTTGCAGATTGACGCAGCAGCGAAGACGTGCGTAGCGCCGGTGCTTCGAGACCGAGCACGATTTCTACAGGCGAACATGCGCCGTTTAACACGCATGAAAACATTTCGTCATTTTTTCGCTCTTGTGCGAGGGGGGTGTTCGAACACCCAAACACCCCCTCTGTATCCGCGCCTGGTTGTAGCCCTATACGAAAAATGCGATTCTTTCTTTTCTCTTGACGAAGAAAAGTGGCTCCTCGATTCACTTCTCATGTGCATTATCTAAACTCGTATGAAATACATCTAGCGACCAGAAGTAGTGAAAAACATATTCCGCTCGATGGCAGAAGCTATCTAAACGATGCATATCTGAAGTCGGCGTATCGAAATGTGGAATATCAGCATTGGGCCATGCATAGGCCTTCCTTACAAAATACACGCTGGAATTACTAAACATCCACCTGGTCGCACACATACCGTCCGTCCTACATCCTGTAAAATCTATGGCGAAAGATTTTGTAATAAAAGAGTTAATTCGTGCACAGACACACACACAGATACAGACAGACAGACAAACAGGCTCTTTATTTATTTACTAGCTGGTTTTCCCGGTTTCACTCGGGGGATACAACATAAGACGTTGTAGCCCAACGCGAAAAATGCGACCTCCATCTAATCGTGGGGAAGAAGCTTCCTCTCTTTCTCATGGCGAAAGAAAATGGCTCCTAGATTCATTCTCATATGCATTATCTAAACCCGAATGAAATATATCTAAGACGCCCAACCGAAGGACATTAGGCCTACATAAGCAGAACGTTGTAGCCAGGCTAGCTTACGCGACCAGAAGGGAAGAAATTGTTCCGCTAGATGGCAGAAGCGATCTAAAAGTGCATTTCATTTCCGCGTGGCGAAAAGTGGAAGTAGCAGCATTAGGCGATGTATAACTTAGAAAATACATGTTGGAAGCGCCGAAAAACCACCTGGTCGCACGCATAACGTCCGTTCCTACATCTCTGTAAAATCTTTTGGCGATAGCTTCCGTAATAAAGAAGTTGATTCGTGCACAGACATACTTACAGACAGACAGATAAACAGGCTCTTTCATTTATACAGATATAGATAGATAGCCCATGCCTCCTAGTTAGCATTTATTACCACGTACAGTGGTGCAGTAGACTGGACCGTGGAGGTTGGAGTGGGATCAGAAGAACACGTGACTCTACTTCTATTTCCCCACCCCTGACGCGTCTCCTGCCGGCATCAATTTGCCACGTCTGGCATGTAGCCTACACGTCTTAATCGATTCACAATATGAGTGAGATGCTTCAGGTCGTTCCTTCACAAGTGTTATCGCGAGTCCAGTTCGGCAATGTAACTATGGGTGCACAGGAGCCGCGGACCATATCTCATCCATTACTGTAAAATATGCAAATCCCTAAATGGTCTGATTGGTCTGCAGAACCTAGATGAGGCCACCAACCAGGGGCTGCTGTATGGCTGCGTTGGTGTCATCACACGAAGAAGACGACCACGAAGTACAAGATAGTAGGCAACGACAAACAGTCTCTTTTTTACGAAAAGTCGTTGGCGAACGATCCAAATAGTAATAGATACGGTATATATAGTAAGTCACGACAGATTTAACATCCAATTACTATATCTACAGTATTAGTCTTACGTTCACAAGCGGAAACAGAATCAAACAACGATGCGATAAGCTGTGGCTACGAGGCTACGAACGAAAGTCATATGGAAGCTGTGGTTACGAGAGCGACCAAAAATATTTGACAACAGCCGGCTCTATAACCCAAACGGAACTGAGATCGAAATTCTCGACTCGAATTCAATCTATTCAATCGGATTGTCATCCCAGCACACTTACCTTGAGTTATAGAGAACATTCCAAAGATAAAGAGAAATCCATTTGGATTGTTGAACCGCTGCAGCCATTCAGGTGTGTATGACAACCATCCGTACCGACCCTCATCATGTGTTGTATAAAATCCGTCGTCTGTTGAATCCTTCTTCTTCACACTGTTGCGTTTACTTTCATCTTGTTTGAAATCCATGAGTATAGGATAATATACGGAACCGTCCTACGTGTTTCAAGGATATATTGTAACTGCAAATCACAAGCATGCATGATTTAATATATGACATTAGTCGTCGTTGTTGTAGTTATGAATTTAAGTCATACTAAACTAATTACTACTCTGGTCCTGTACGCCGCGCTTTCGTAATACGCGCGTCGACATTTCCTGTTTATTGCTTGTAGATCACTGTCACAAACACAACTTTTTCCACATATTTCACCACATATTTAACGGTTGCTGACCGCCAAGCAGACAATAGCAACAGATATCAATTTAGATGAGAAGGCAGGTATTTATGGTCCCATCCTTTCAGTTCACCTTACCTATGGTCAGTCTGAACATTTGCCATGGGCCCCCGTTAGGCTCACACACGCGTTCATTCAACAGCTAAGGCGCACACATACGAGGCTACTATATTTAATGACACCGTTACAGTGCATATAGCTCCTACCGTCCATCTCAGTTGTGAAATTTCTATTGCTGAGTACATTTCCAGCTTATAATTTAGTCATCATCACACCTCGACCACATGCCTCATTCAGCAACAGAACAGATAGGATATGGTTATCTTTCAACCGACACGTTGGCCTAAATGGTCCTTCTTAGACTCACCGAAGCGATTGACTTACAGGCGATTGAAGTTTCTCGACTATAGCTAAACTACAAATATCTGTAAACTACAGAACATAAATCCTGCCTGATATTATGGCTGTTTGTTCAGATCACACATCGTACACTCCGAAGCAATCAACCTGTCAATTACACGAATTGAACACTGATTACATATTTCATTCACACTAAACAAACTATACTACACATAGATAAATCGTTGAATGCATTAAACGCAAAGAAAGTTCAACAAAACACTTCTGTTTACATTGCAGATGTAGATACATTGAAAGTTGATGATTTATTGTTCGCATCAGCATCCAATTCACAATGACATAAATTTCATTAGGTGTTAGGCTACTGTCTTAACTAAAGCCTCTCTACCTAGTGCACTACAATTTCTACCTTCTTCTGCTTTCACCGTCTCCAATCAAGTTGTTACAGGTAATCGTACGCCTCCATTGACACCTTGACCTATAGTTACCTCATCTGTAACTACGGCGTCTTATTGGTCTAAAGCGCCCGATATCCCCTACGTTTCTCCCGTGACGGAAGTCCCGTCTCATTTTCATCTATAGTCTCCCTGGCAACGGCGATCTAAGCGTCGTAATTTCGCAATATCACTCCACACACGGTGTACATCGACAAGCTGCTTAAATCGCATTGGATACGATGTGCTCCCGAAACAATCCAAAACGACGATTTATACTGCGGACTACACGAAGAGAAGGTGAGCTGAAGGGTTGGCTATACAACTACGCTGCAGGCGAATCGAACACAAGTCTTGCGTGATGTTGAACGATTTCATAATTTTCGTGCCACGGTTTTCGCGCTACCTCTCGAAGCCTATCGATTCGAGAGCAAGATCCGGTAGACATTTTGTCACTCGGGTTTTGGTTGAGTCGCCTGGTGATTTAATTTACAAGATGAATACCGAAACGTTTACTGATACAGGAATAGTCTAAATGTGCCCATAGGCCCGCTGGCGGTACTAATGGCCGGAAATCAAAATATACTGGCGACACTAGTTTTTGTAGGTTTTACCACGATGGTCAAAAAGCAAGTTATGAGCTACCTTCTTTCTCTTCTCCCTTCCGCATCAAGCGCGTTTGCGAACTGACGTACATATGGTCAGCCACAAAACAGCCACAGCGGAAACGTATAATCAAGGCGTTCTCGTTGCCATGAATTCCATGACAAGCGAAGCAAAACAATCTGATGTACGAGCTATCTCAAGCAAAGCGATGGTAGGAGAAACTATGGCCTACTACATTCATGACGAAACTAACTATTTTGGTGATAACCAATACCTACAGAATCGATAATATTCCAACCTCATAGCTGCGTGTGAGGTTGGTTCGATACAATCCACCAAGATGAGTTGAGATCAAACGATTTCTTTGTTTTCAGCAACCTTCCAGCAACCTTCTTCAAAGCTAGCGAATTTTGATGCCTGGTTAGTGGTTTGTTACCGTACCGTAGGATTATGAAAGTGCCAGAAGGCCGAGTGATTTCGCATGAAAACGGTTGATTTAGGCACAGTCAAGGTATGAAAATATCCTACGCGTGCGATGTCGACTCGTGTCACGTAGCATAGTCCATGTTGGGTTCAGGATTTTGTGAAAGCGACAAGACCTTACGGGCGGTTTGTAAAGGAAGAGAGGTTACTTGTCTTGACCGTCTTATTGCTGATGTAGCCGACAGGGGCTCAGAGCCTCAGACCGACCACCTCCCCCCACAACTTCAACAATCGGTTGATGATATGCGATTCCCTGTGGCCGGTCTACTCTCTACTGAACGTTCCTCAGAGACAACTATATGCATTTCCATTCCTCCTTGTATTAGTAACAGCAGTAACAAAACACGCAGGTAGATACTGTAGATATGCATGCACCGCAGATGCTATAGGAAGAATGGGTTACACTAAGATTATATGGAAGTGTATAACATTTGTTGTCGTGACAATCCAGGTAGTCTTGATTTGGGCGACTTGAGATCCAGGTTATTTTCTCCAACGTTTGGAAAACCCAATACTTAAGTGGTGGCTCCTCTGGCCCCATGGATTTCTTTGATATCCCTGCGATAATAAATACAATACAATTATAGCAGCTGATGACAGATAATCACATGTGATAAATAAGCGACGTCACTCAGTTTTAGTAACGAGAGTATATATATCGAAAGACTAATTCATGAGCTTTAGGAATTGACAATTTGAATTTCATTTTGATAGTGCCCATAAGCCCATAGCATCAACTAGGTCTTGCTGCAGCTGTGTTTACGGTTCATGCGTCGCAGAAATCGTGAATACGCCTTTTGACTCGCCGACTATAGCTGTGATTTAAGGAGATAGACATGCTCTATTTATAGTAACCAGAGGACAGCATTCGCGTGACACGATAACACAGGGATATCTAGATATCCCTGCGATAATATATGGAACGACTTTGGTAAACAGACCGAATGGCATCACAGATTTGCTGGGCAATGGCTGTTGGGACATTGATGTCGAAAAGATAATTGATACTCCACACAGTTAATATCTCACAAGCAATGTTAATGTCGGCAGGATAATTTTGTTTAAGTGAGTTTCCACTTTACTTTTGATAGTAGTGTAACTGTTGACTGTTGACTATATATCTTAATGTATATATTTATACTATATGAAAAGTGTGAATGTGACTTACGGCGCCAGCGGTAATACTTCCTCCGCGTATCTTCTAAAATGAAAGAAATTATTGAAGACGTTGCAACTAAGGACATGATAAATATTGTGACTACTTACGTGCTCATAGCCAGCATTTACTCCCCATGCCCCTGTAGGATGATGATATCTCTGCAAAACAGAGCAAAGCAATATGTGTTTGTTGTTATGAGTCTATGGCGTTTTCAACTACTAAGGTCATAAACGCCGGGTCATTACTTCTGGTGTGTGGCTTCTGATGAGCAGGCAGGACAGTCTTCTAAACCACCCGACCAACAGAACGCATTTTGTATATTAAAATAGCAATTGGAGGTACTGTTTATGCGTAGTGAAAATACAATGTTGTTACTGAGGAAAGTATTTACGTGACCAAATACCTGACATCTAAACGAACCCTTGACATTATTACGTCATTGCCAAGACGAACCTCGGTTACCGTAACAACGGTCTGTACAAACCTTGTCATTTGGCATTTGTATTGGCAAAGAAATAAGAAGATTATATCGGCCAAAATACTTGATAATGTCGATACCCGGTGTCAGGAAAAGGGGCTGAACTATTAGGCGATACTTACTGTATATGTCTTAATGGAGGAGATGGCATACATGTCGATCGTGTATGTGTATATTGTAGAAACAAAAGAATGCATATCGCTGGATTTTCAAGACTTACCATAGTTACTAAGTGACTCGTAATCACTCTTCCCAAATGGAGTGGTCATAAATAACAATGTATAGTATTGCAAAGTACCTCTATACAATATTTATTTCAAACTATGATGATTATTACTGTATATTTTGCACGAACTTTTAGTTCCCCGAAGCAACCTATACTTACTCACCCCATTAGCCCATACGTTCCCGTTATTGCCGACGTCCTAAAAAAAACCATACTATTTCAAACTAGATGAAATGCAGCAGAATTCAGAATGTTTGTGACTAACTGTTTGCATGAGTGAGTGTACCAGCTTGCTGGTGATTGTGTTTTAATTTTGTGTTTATATGACGCAAGTTTAGCAATAAACGAGGTGACGCTTTATGTCTGTGGCTTGCATGAAGATATCGACTGGTGTTTGACACAACAACGGTCTTATGTGAACGGCCAAGAACGAATTCGAGGGTCTCATGCGTCTATACTTTATTCTATACAATCGTACGGTATGCGTGAAAAACATTTTGTCTATATGTAGGCTGATTATGAAGGAATACTTGCCTGGTGGCCGCTTGCCGTTCCCGTCCAGCCGCCATTTTCTTTTTTCTGCAACACCAACATATGCTTTAGTACCTGTAGAATCTGAATTCATATCCATGACAGCGATTGACTATCAGCAAACGATGACGTGTAGCCTACCACCTGGCGTGTACCTAGAAGACGTGTGCCACCTGATTCGAACTTACTATGTCGGCCTCGAATCCTCCTCCCGCTCGCCGTTTCATCCTTCTCAAATTCTGAAACAAATACTACATATTGCATCACTGCGCAAAGGGAAGGAATGTAAGCAAGAACTCACATTTTTACTTGCATGGTCGTCTTCATTTTGAACAACATTCGAAGCCTGATAAAGAAAGGTGAATTCTAAGGCATTGTGTAGTTTGCAGTGTGTTATTCAAGTTTATTCTATCTCGAGCAAAATTAGATTTATCCAAATCAAAGGAATAAACTCACGATAATAATTAGGAATTAATAGCATTAACATAGGACATGGCCACTCAGTTATTCCAGTGGTGTGTTCTAATCAGGAGGTATCGGTTTTGATTCCTGACCGAGTCGAACAGAAGACTTAAAAATTGATATCCGTTTTCTCTATGCTTGGCAGTTAGTATCGGAGGAGTGCGGAGGGTAGTGGTTGAGTTAGTTGTCCGGACTGTAAACCGGAAGTATCGTCACACATACTAAGCCTTGACCTATCGTCTATGACCTTAGTAGTAGAAAATGTCTGAATCCAAAAGCAACAACAGAAGTGGGCAATCTAGGCTACCCGTCGATTTTGAAAGCAATTAACGATATTAAAGTCTGCTTTTATTATTGTTTCGAGTTGATCGGATCTTTTAGTAATTGGTCTACAGTGCTATTGTAAGACACAGCGGCAAGCTGCAGCTTTGTGGAAGAGCTGCCGCAATGTAGCCGGGCTGCCACCCAACCATTTCAAACTCATGGCGTGAATTCGGGTGTGACTGTACGAGATGATATCTGTAACCTTGTGTATTAGTTGCAGACACAAAAAATCGACGATAAACAGAACCGACCGTCCGACCGACATACTGTGTACCAAGGACGTCAAATAGGACTACCATACTCAGCGGGTCCTTTAGGACTGTAAACCTGATGAAGATAGTATGAAACTCGCACATTCCGCCTTACCGCACAAAATACGCGTACGTGGTGGCTGTCGGGTGTAGGTTTACTGTAAAGATCGTGGGTGAAAATGACCAATCACGTTACATTCTTGCTTAACACTCAGTATCAAAGAGTGGGGTGGGATGTGACTGCCAGAGCGGTTTCAGGCTGCTAAACTATGGCAATGGGGTATTTTCATGGCTGACCCGGAGTACACTACATCACGTAAGGACCGAAATTTAAAAATATCAGCTTATATCACTATTTCGTATTGTGCGCTTCGTGCTTCTGTGCGTTATGCACTGCATGCAAGACGCGTATAACTTTGATCTATATACCTTCTTATAAAGAATAGCACCTAGTTATGGAAAAAATAAGAACGCTTACCACTGGCTCAGGCGAGGACAACTCTGCCATATTGAAGCTTTCAACCTGTTACATAAGATAATAGCTACCTCAGTCGTTTTGATCTGAGAAATATGCAGACTACTCACGGATTTCATCATGCACGCATCTCCATTCCAGCAACATTCTTCCGTCATTATGCAGTCTTCTTCGGATTCAACCCGCACTCCAGTGCATAAGTCATGGCAAAAATCTGTGAAGTACAGAGCTTAATTGTTAAGCCTGCGAGGTGTAATTACCTTCAATGCCGTAAATGACGGAATAAAGCATAGGAAAGTTCGCAAATCGCAAAATCTTTTGCTATTGTGATTCGCCGGCTGGATATTTTCAGCAATTGGATAAATAAGAATTCATCAGTAAACACACTGGTTCCCGCAGGTGAATTGCATTTGTGCGTTTAACAAATTTACAAGCATTTGTACGCCATTCGCGCCGCCAAGGCCCTAGTAATGACCTTATTTCCACACAGCTGAGACAGACTATATCTGATCGTCCACAACCGGATCTACCTTCTCCATATGCCCGTTTTTAGGATCGTTTGTGGCTGAAGAACAAACAAATCTTCCCGCCACCATGCATGTGTACAGCGCACAGTTTGAGCACTCGAGCAGGTAGACGTATACGCAATTATTAGGCACTAGACATTGTAACCGACCATTGTCGTGTTGCACTTTGCGCTACACCTTGTTATTATCGATATGATATCAAACAGCTCGTAAGGAACCTACAAATGCCGAATTTAAAACGGAGGGTGTGATGTTGCTGCTGTGAATACAATGGGTAAACTGCTACATTTATAAAAGGTTTTCATGAACCACAAACGCAGGCAACATTTGCCAAAGGCTTCCTTCATATTTTGGGGATGTATTTGTTTCTCGGTCAACTGAGGTTTGTGGTTAACTATGCTTATGTCACCGCAGCAACATCTCACCCTGCCCGCCGTTGCCTGCCATACTGACAAGATCTCTGTAACCGGAGTTGTTTGAGACAGCATTGGGGTCAGTCCTCGCGGTTTGCACATGACTGATCGATCACCGATTGGCGTGTGGGAGCCAGGCGTCATTTATATATCTTTGGAACTACTGGGAATTTCAGAAATCTGTTTCTGGGGATGAAAATAGAAATTCCCGGTGGACGATGACATTTGTGGTTTTCTTTCGTAAACCGTTTGGCAGGCAATAAGAAATGACATCAAAACACGCCTTCATTTTTACATACATTGACTTTCGATTGAGCATGTTCCGGCGTACATGAGAAGCAGCCTGTCCATCTCGCACTGATTGATAGCGACAGTTGCACCATCAATGCAGCTCGTTGCATAAATTACAAGAAAGAGTTGAACAATCTTCATTTTGGCGCACTCTATTTATCTCGGTACGTAAGTAGAACTATGATTTATTCTGTTATGTAAGGAGAGTTAGTGTACTCTAACCGTGCATGAATACCAAACGCTTAACAGTAGTAACATGATTTTAGTTGGCATTCGAAATTTGCATCACGTCAAAGTCGCAAACAGCGTCAACCTGCGGTGCAATTCTAGAATACCAATGCCAATGGTATAGTAGGCGGACGCCCGGACGATCAATTTACGAGAGACACATATTAGAAACTTAGTCCACACGCTTGCGGGTTCTTACCCACTTTCACCTAGTTGAGGAGCGGTGCGCCTTAAGCTAGTGAATTAAATAATTTGGCAGGATGCCAAAACTGTGGCGACACTCTAAAGTCTAAATCCATGAAACGGGAATGCAACGAGGAATACTATCTTATTGTCTTTGGTATTACGCGGGGTCACGGATCGATTCCGATACCTATCACCTGAACCCCTGTGCTCGAACCACACTGCCAACAAAGCAGTCCATAATTTAACTAAAACCGCATCCAATGTCTACCTATATAGCGCATATATTCTATATTTATACCAAAACTATTTCCGTTTTAAAAGTCATGAAACGTGATATTGCAACAAAATATGATGAATTTTGTTCTTCTCACGTTCCTGTCATTTCTTTAACTTTTGCCATTCGAAACTTCAAGTTGGTAGAAAGTTGGGGTTTTTTTGCAATAATAATCGGGGATAGAAAGTTTCACTCGCTGTGTTTATATCTAAAGTTGTCGTTTTTCGCATCGCGACCAATCAAATTCATAGTAATAAAAATCTTTCTCAACAATCGCTACTTATTGTAAAACGTTTGGGTTTCTATAACGACGGTTGTGGGGAATTCTTCTGTTTCGATATAAAACTACCGTATATCCCATAGTATGTGGTATTCTCGAAAATATCTTTATTCAATCGAAAAGCACTATCCACAGAAGTACCACTAATAGAAATTGGAATTTAACAGAAGGATTCGGTGTTTTCTCAAGCACCAGTTGTAACGGAAGGTTAAACCGAAGAAGAATCGACGGCTTTGACATTTTCAGTAATAGAAAAAAACTCGCAATCTCCTTTCGCTTTGTTCACCATTGGTTAAATCACCTTCTCCTGTTTCGGAAACAGGACCTAGAAGCAAGTATACTCTTGGTTCTTATATGTACGCACGCAATTATGGGAAGGGTCCCAAATGGGTTCGTAGCGTGAATCTACAAATTATAGGTCGAATGGCTTACATCATACGCACTGATCATAGTCTCTGGCAAAGAAACAAAAATCAGCTTCAGCCCCGGCTTCTCCAAGCTCCGAGTCCATCTGCGATTTCCGCACCACCTGAACGACTGCCGCCTCGCCCATCAGCGAGACACATTCAAAATTCGAGCAATCCTGCTTCACTGCCAGATGCGCTCCGCACTAGGAGATACCCATTAAGGAATAGGAAGCAGACACAGTTCTATCGTCCAACGTGACTTGCTTTAGAGTCCAAAACTTACGAGGGAGGACTGTTGTGTATTTTCACATTCCATATTTTCAATTATCGCATCGTTGTATCCAATCCTGAATTATCTCTAAATCATGTAATCATTTGTACTGGCATGCCGTGCTTTCGGGGTAATCAAATGCTCGTACTAATATTATACCTTACGTACTGACTGGTTTATACTCCGTGGCTTTTACGTGGCTACCCATTACGGTTGGGTTCGCACTACTTGCGGTACTGTTATACGACTGTATCTGTCCGGTTCTACTGTTGTTTGTGCTGTTTGTCATTATGCTGTATTGCTGTCGTTTGTCTTGGCATTGTTTGTGATTTTCAATAAAAGAACGTTCTTGCCTGCAACGCGGGCAATTCATATTTATACATTGGTATCAGAAAAAAACGGAAGTGACGCTTACCACCATGATGACCAAATGCCTAACCGACTGTACTGCGTGAAAAATTAGTATTCATAACATTTAACGACACACCGTTAACAACATTATAACACCAGATAACCAATTCGTGCAGCGGGGTCAACATCACGACGGATGTAAGTAGGATTTCGGCCGCGTCCAGGATCGCGAGTCTATGGCTTACAATACCTCCAAACACTCAGTGGAGTTCCGTTCAGTTCAATGGAGTCGTAAGCCATCGGCCGTTTCCGCTGTATTGCAACATTCGCATTTATCATTTATTAGAAGCCAGTTAATTGGCCCTGGTCTCGGTCGACTGCTCGTACCGGTATTGCTACATCTGGCCTGCTGACATAGCAATGCAGCTATCTGTACACATTGTACAGTACAGTAACGTAGGTCTAACTGCAAGAACTACACTTTCGGCCCACTTTCGGCCATGGAATACGCCACAGCTACGGCTAAAGATACGGTACTAACAGCGCAACGCAGTCGCAGCGACGGGAAAGAGCGAGTTAAGTAAAGACAGCATCTATTGCTCATCTCTGACATTTCTAAGTGTCACCAGACATTGGAGTTGTTCATTCATCTTTCAATCTTGTGAGCATCGTCACATCAACGAACGGTTTGATTATTTTGAAATGACGTTATGTTGAGTGAATTCATAGCCTACAGGCCTAGGGTTGATATGAATCGATAAATGTGCATATTATCCTAGATATAAGCATGAACCACAAGACTGTGAGCTGGAAAGTACCCATATTACGTCAGTAGACAACATTTCTTCCCACCCACTTCAAGAACATGTCTTACGATAAATTCAAATGGTCATACTCATACCATTCTTACCTTATCAATCACTATTAGGATTCTTTCAAAAAAGCAAAAATTGAGCCTACAGTATTTGTGTGCAATAGCCTAATGTATGTGTGCTCGACTCCTCTGTTCTAGGCCATAATGATTTAATTAAACATATATCTTCACTTGTGATTCTATTTATCAATATTTTTTATTGTTATTTATAAAAACTATTATTATTGTTTAATTTTTATTTATTTATTAGCATGTATTTATTATTATTATTATTATTATTTTTCACTTCTTTCTGTAATTTGCTTCCAATGTCAACGTTTTTTGCCTCTTGATTTTGTCGTATGCAGTAACCTTTTGAATTTAATGTTTGTGTGTATACCAACCAACCTGTGTACAAACACCACATATGATACTCCTTACTCCAGGGTGACTACGACTCGAAGACTTCAAAGTCATATCGGTCCACCCTGTCAATACCGGATACAAATAATATGATTCATGTACCTTCTACTTAATACTTTCCTGGTTGACAAAATAAAGTTCTTCCTCTCTCTCCTTCAGTGTTCGATCGTTTTGCATTGTGAAAAATCCCACAATTTTCTTTCCGATCGAGACTGTACTACATTTTCTATTACGATCAGGAAACAATGACCGCTTTCGATTGAGTGTATTTCCCCTAGCCGGATCGCCTGTCATTCATACAGACACAATTATTCTGACTGACACTATATATAAATGTGTATTATTGTGCGAATGGCAATACAGATAGATGTGACTCTTCGGATTGAGGTAAGCCGGCGTGCAAAAGTCAATCAGTTACCGATTGTAGACAAGGCGACTTCAACTTGTGCAGTTGTCTTGCTGAATTCGGAAGAGCAGCTGGCATATCGCATCAAATACAATTTCGTGTATATTAGGGTGTTGCATTGGGAAAACGATGCTGCTTTGCCTACAGTAATGACGAGAAATCCGAAGTACATGCATGTTTGCAAATGTGTGGTTACAGGGCCACAAGTCACCATACTGTATATATCCTCCTGTAGGCCTATATCGCAAGCTTAGAGCATATTTGGACAGAACTTCAAATTTCGACAGGCGGGCTGGGTTGGCCGGTTACAGCACTTGCGCTATCATTCAATATGCATATTATGTGTTCTCTGATCGCAACGACGAAGCGTTGTACATAATTCGTTGGTATTCCTGTGATCTGTCGTATTATAGGATGTGATCGCTACTTACCCGGGCAACGTTGTATCCGTTATAAGGTGTTCCTATTGTTAACAATCTGATAACTTGGGTAGTTGCGATTCGCATTATTTGTAAAACATAACGCTTTTCCAAATTGATACGTTAACAATTGGTTTTAGATTCTAGACTGTAGGGTAGCTTTTTCTTTCGTGTAGAGATCGGTGATCGGTAAAACGCATCCATATAGTAGAGCCGATGGCGGACAATCCAAATAGTAATAGATAGGCTGTAGTAAATCACCACAGATTTGAGGTCAACACCATAGTTAATTTACTAGCTTAAATCCTATGCCCCATAATTCGATGATACCAGACTGGCGGTATCACTAGTATTAAAATGTTTCTTGTAATGGAAACGCGATAAGTTTAAGGATTAAGATCGCTATTACGAGGGGTAACGAAACAGGTGGCGCTAACGAACGATCAAGCTATCACGACGTCATAGCGCTTGAAACATAGCGAACGCGTTCTCACGTCATGGCCTCAAGGCATAGTCCTGCCGCCAGCCTACTACTTCCGCGATGGCATTAATGCAATCGAACGACGTACTCTACGGTCTACTGCATTTACGCCTACTGTAGTTTATGAAATGATTGTGATCCCTACTGTGATGAGAATATCCAATGTAAAATAGTTACAAAAGGGAATCATGGAATTAGCGAATACAGCGTAGCAATCGAATTCAAAGACTCTCAAGTCTCAACACCAGAGATTGCCATTAAAAGGAGGAAGCAGTAGCGGGTAGCGATCGTATAGTAAATTTTATCTGTATGCGTCAAGAACTGTCAATTATTATAAACGTTAGTTTCTTTGCATAATCAACTAATGTAAATCAGGAAAAGCTCTAATCAGTCGTACTGTAAGATCTCGTTAAAACAACAAGATACACCACGAATAAATCCATTCCCGTTTGTACTCGAGGATAAAACAGGCATCCACTTTAATGGTCATCAAACGCCGTCTCTGCTGTAAGTGGGTTTGGAACTTGACTTCGCTTATACCGGTAATACGAATGTGTTTTGGATGGGCTGTTATTCAGTTATATAAGCCCTACAAAAGTTTGAGAAATTTGCTGCAGTTTGTGTGAGGTAGGCCTACGATTAAACAACAGTTCATGCTATACCTTATAATGGTTCGATAATTTTCGATTTTCAGTCACACGGGAAATCTTGCTATTTCATTGCGACGAGTCTAGATATATCTATAAATTTTTTAATCACATCACAAGACTTATTATATTGTTATTAAAGTTTAGTTCTTTATCTACTGTTGTCAGAATATATCAAATACAATGAAGCTGTGTATTGTTGCTCTCATAACAACGATTGTCGCTGCGTTGACTCAGGCTGCTACATTGCCATTGAAGCAGTGTGAAGTAACGGAGTTGATTTTGGCGCATCGTGGCGAGTGCCCTGCAATTCCTCAAGGTAAGATTTAGATTTGTACATAAAACATTTCGAATAATATTAACCGTTGTTAGCCCAGTCCACGGAACGAAACATTGAAATTGGCATCTGAACTCTGCCGCGGTAAGTCGATTTGAGAATACCCAAACCGTCGAGGCCTAGATCACAGAGAGACCGAATATTTGATAGTCGCAAAACCATGTAAGAGCTTTGTTGTCACGATGGTGTGTTTTTCAGAAACTTGTGTGGATTTTTGCACTGGAGAAAACATCGATACAATTGATAGATGTACGTTTGCCTCACATTGCTGCTGGATAGAAAATGAATGCATATTGAACGAGGTATACGAGCCCATCACGCAATAAAATAGCTGTATCGAGTGCCACCACAATTTTTAAAGTTCAGCCAAATTTTCTAGAAATATATTCACAAACTTTCGGGACCTCACTCCTTCATTGGGTGATACTCGCTGCATGAATTGTTGTTGCGTGCGGTCTTGAATTGATGGCGTTTTCGATCGCTTATGTCATATACGCCAAATCGTTGCATGGTAGTCAGGGATTTCTTAAACACGGGATGTGTAAGTTCATTTCCAGACATACATCAGTAGGGTCAGATTAGCCTGCCAAGTATATCGTCGCAAATTCCGGGACATAATTAGATCCGCTGCTAGATTTTCATGTCAGGAGCACAATTTACGAACCGGAACAAGACACGGTACCGCCGTTCAGTACCAATCTACTACTGGCGCCGGTGGCGCACGGTACCCTAGAGCGTAGGTCACGATCATCCAAAAATAACTCTGCGCCGGGATATGATGGCGATATCTCATTCATAAAAACAAGACCTCAAGGCCTAAACTTTAACGCCTTTCTCCATAATTTTGGCTAAACCAGCAAAAGACAGCGGCAGACAGCCCAAAAATGGCCGCCTTGATCAACGCGCGTTCGCGACCAAATGACTCATGAAAGAAAACTGAATCTGACCCACTGACGTATTTTAAAAAAGTGCTATTATGACGACTTACACATCCCGTGTTTTAGAAATCCCTGATGGTAGTACAAGCCATAACCAATATCGCTTACGCATCCACACCCCTTCGCACTGCTTCGATAATGACTGCGAAGCACAGGGAGAACAAGGATACCAATTTCATAGTTTTGGGAATCGAGAATCGGACTTCGAACCTCCCAATCAAAAGGCGCGCAGTCAATCCAGATGGCCGACCGAGCTGCATATACAGTCTCACATTATATACACAAACACTAACGGTATATATGCCTATCACGCAGATATGATGTGCATATATGCCGGTTTGACAATGACGCACCGAAGGTGCCGACAGGCTAACGAAATAGAGCGCCACCCATTCGCACTATACTCAATGCTCTGGCCATTTAGCGAATGAACTACGGATATAATTCTCAAAAACTGTGGTATGATGCGGTTACGAGATTTGAACCCTGGGCCAAACGGTTTCGTAGCCGACGACGTGCCATTACACCACAAAGCCGGTAAATGATCGTCAGCCGCTACTAACTACTAGGAACTATGATGTTTTTGTAGATTCCGCAGTTTTCAATTGAGGACGAAAGGGAAGAATCTACATCGGAAGGATCGGTGAGTAAATAAATAGGTCACTTAAAAACGTTCAATTTTTTATTACTAAAATTTTTATCCAGCACAACTTGAGAAGAACGAAGCGTCAAGCAGGTGGACGGATGCAAGGAAGCATAGTAAGTGATGTTTCTTGTTGTTGTTGTTTTCGATTTCAGGCGTGACGATACTTCCAGTAAACACCCCGGATCGGTAACATGACCACGAACCTCCGTACTTCCGTCAGATACTGACTGTCAAGCGAATACCTGTTTCAAAGCATTTGATTTGACTAATCGAATCCGAGATCTCTCGAATAGTAAGCGAGCAACCAAACGGTCGTATTTCAAATGCCACCCATTCAAATGAAACTGTGGTCTCCCAGTATAACAACTAAGGCGTTTTTACTGTCAATAGAAGAACGACGGATATGGAACTATATTTTCAGGCCGTGTTAATCAGGTATGAACATGAGATAACATTTCGCTTTTGCAATTTCCTTTTCGCTCATTGAATAATGAAAATATTTTGAATAATGTAAATATTTTGTAATACTCACTAGATCACTAGTGTTAAGGCCGCTTTAGAAAACAGGCCATAAAAAGGTGGAATGCCTACAGTAGATTACTGTAATAAGTAATTTCCAGGTCTTTAAGAAGAATTCATTAATTAGCCTGGCCTGAGCAGTAATTACTATACAATGCCAGAGACTCAATTTATGTGTGCAGCATATTTCAACCTCAGCAACCGGGATTGTCCCGAGTTAGAAAAATGCAAGCGTCCTTTCGTGTCTCTAGTGCGCGATTGCAAGTAACGCCATACTTTGTATAGCCTACACATTACCGTGTTAGGGCTACACCCGGGTCATGTTAATATTTGCCACAGCTAGCCCATGCCCTTTCGCACTCATGTGGGCCTGCTATTGTCTGGATAAGGACGTAATGGCCGAATCAAGGTCACATGTAGGGTGGGCATTGGTGCTTTTGCATTACCCTTAGCGACTCACAGTCCGCTAAAGTCCATGTGCTTTCGTAGCCGCGTTCCATACGTAGGCCGAACGTAAATTTCTGGTTGGGTAAACACAGATGACTACCTCAGCGAGGTCCACGCATTTGATAGCATGTCAGCACTCGTGTCAATTAAATGCTTCCTGATGCTGTCAACGGCTCCGGTCGACCTCGATCCCCGCGAAAAGTTCGCCGAGACCCGGTGTACCTCGTCTCGGGCCGCCGAAAGCCGGTACGCCGGGAATGATTATATGATATGAAATCGGTTAAATCCAAGTACATATGAAATGCGTATCGGAGAATGTGAATGATGTGCGAATGAGAGACGAGTTTACGTGCCTCGGCTGAATATCTAACGAAATAATCATTGATTCCGTGCTGGTAATCTCCTGAAAAGCGTTATTTGCAATTGTGGGTCAATTCCCATCTCCTACACACCTACAGTATACATTACTTCAGTAGATGCCACATCTATGAATTTGGCTGAATACTCGAGACAATATAGGCACCAGCTAAGCCAACGAAATCTGTCCTTTGTCTATTTCTGTCTTACTAATTGTTTATGCGCATTTTTTCAGAATATCGGCAGAAACGGCAATGCGTATTTAGCAGGGGTGAGTATCTTATATCAGTAAATCTGTGAAGTCAGGGACAAACTTCGTAAATACGCCTACATATATTGCTGTTGATGTACTGGATGTAAGGTGTATTCAACTACATACGGGCAATATGCTGACGTCATGAGCAACAGGTCAATGTTTAAATGGTACAGCATCAATACTTCCCATTTATAGTCCGGATCACTATCAGAACCACAGTTCTCCGCCCTCGCTCGATATTGACTGCCAAGCCAAGGAAGAACGGATGGTATTTAAAATTGCTTAGTTTGAATTGGCCGGGAAACAAGCCGCTATGTCGTACAGCTACTACGTAAATCAGCTGTTGGTTTGCTGAATGATATGCGGTTGGCAAGAAATTAAACTAATAAAATTATCGATAAGAGGTGATTCTAAAATTTGCCTTCACCACCATGTAATGGCAACAATTGGTATTACAGAAATATCACTATCCCAGCGACGCATGGCAAGCTAGCGCCGGATACGGTCATGTGAGTTACCTTTCGATAATCTACTTCCATGCGGCCCAATATAACATAGAGTGACACGCATATAACGTGGAGAAGTCATTAGAATAGTAAATAACGGTGGCCACTTATCCGTGGTGGCAACCCAACTAGAGATCCGAAAGGCGATGAAGTACTGTAGTACAGACCTTTGTGCGATTGCTCAGAAAACACACACCTCACACTGATATCATTGTTGGTGCGCTTGAGACACTCACAGATACACAACATATCACCACGCGACTACATTGCCAACTATCTGTTGCCTCGAATATCTGACTGGAAAAGTTCTTTCACCAAATGATTCTAATATTGTTTAAAATTTCAATTGCACGAAATGTCAGTTGAAATGGAACACAAAGTTAAGTTCAAATTGGTGTACCCCAATAAAACGCTGCTTCCCTTTGATCAGTTTGTCATAAAATTTGAAATGTGTAGCGTGGCCAGTGAATTCATCAGATCTGTTGTTTTTCATTCTGGTTTTTAGAATTACTTTGGTTATGCACGGCAGGTCAAGGCATATAGTGTGGCATCTCGATATGTCGTCAACACTACGCTTTCCCCTGGTATTGACTGCGAAGCAGTGACGTTCGAATACCAATTTGAAAGTCGTGAATCGAACTCGACAACTCCCAATCAGAAGGTAGACAGTCAAACAATTCAGTGAACTGGTTGGATCGAATCGGTTCTGCCTCAACTACACCTTATCGAGATATACACCATTCTGTACTTCAATAATTTTTTGAGTCGTGAGCATGCATAGTGCTTAACTGATTGCTGGCAAACGGCCACGCAGCGCCAGGTCGATCAATCCGACACATTGCAGAAATGCGGTTTGCTGATGAGAGTATTAAATCTCATCGTATTCACTAAATGCATTGCATTCAGACTCTGCGGAATAAAGGAAAGGTATCATTTTCCGGGGTAAGATTTGTTCATTCGTTTTTTGGAGCTTCACAAGTTGGAATCCCGAATATTTTTGTCATATTATAGCTTAATTGCTAACACTCCACCAACCTTTCTCGTTGGCGGGAATAGTTATTGGCCACCCATCGAAAATTTGACATCAGCCTTATCGTGCAAGCATACATGAATTGTGGTCACTATTCGTATTTTACAATCATCGGTTTCGTCAAGGATAACCATTCATTTTTCATTATGGATATAGACCCTTTGTTTGGAGATAAGGCTGACTAACGTATCGTCATTGAAATGTCAATATCGGTCGAACTATACTTCAAATATGTTGATGACATCACGTAAATGATTCTGATGGTGATGTTTTAAAAGCAGGTTCCGTTCTACGACTTTGGCTTCTGGAAATATCCTGTGTCGGACATAGCGATCATTTCGTCAACTTATTCTCAATATTGATTCCACTCTTGAGTCGTAATACAATGCGGTTGATTGGCCTCTTATAGCTACAATATATAATGCCGTATTGTCATTACGCAAAATACCTAAAAATATCGAACAACCCTTGAAACCTACGCGAAGGTGTCTTGGCTAGAACAAGTGAATCCCCCGTTTCCCGAGTGACTGACAATTTAAAACAGTCAGGAGTATTAAAAATTTTCCATCTTCACCTGTTGAAGGAGCGTACCTCCGAAAATTTGTGAATGTCATTATTCTCATTACACCAAGGTTTGGACGTTAAATCTGTGATGAATCTTCGTCACTATAACTATTGATAGCTCTCCATCAGCTTCACTATATATTCTTCAAAAGTATTTCTGTGAAATATATAAGTACTGCAATGCCAAAATGTGTTCTATGGTTTTAATCTTTTGATTCATGCCATAATCTTATTTTCACCGCCGGTACCTTTCCCTTTTGTCATACATCCAGTCACTTTACCCATGTGCGGATGCAGAATGGGCACAACACACCATAGTATCCCTATATAACTTGGCACTCTATAGCAGGGAAGCTTTGGCCTATGGGTGGTGCCATGTCTTTTTTTAGTGCAGCAAAATATCATACCTCCAACCTCGAAGTCAGACCGTTGATTTCCTATGGACTAGAAAATGTTGTAACCTGTCGGAGGCATATAATCACTAATGCAACGTACCATGGCTGTTTCAGAGCACGGATTCTTTTGGCACTCACGGTCTCAGAACTAGATATTCTACGGTAAGAATCATAATACCACATTTCTTATCAACATGTTATATTTGATGATATTTTTAGAGAGCTTTCGGCGGACGACTTGGAGCCTCTGTGGTGAGTACGTGTTCGTGTTGAATCTGCAAATGCCACAATGAAATTCTAAATGAATTTAAACAAAAGTATAGGGTTTCCACGAATTTATTGTCGAATCATGCTAGCAATCGGCATCACGCGATAGATTCGTATCGTGGGTGGGTAGCTTCCTCACAATTGTCTATTCTGTAATTTTGGAGGATATTAGTGGCGCCTGTCGCCTGACCAAGTCAGAAAGTGCGAGTGTCCCTACGTGGCCCGCGTGTGGGGTTGTTAAGACTGGGGAACGGAACGCCACATGTTATAGGGCGGACGTATGACCTTGGTAGGGCATTACTTGGCCCCTATATACAGTATTTGTCACACTTTACCCATGCCATTCTGCCCTCATATGGCATATGGTATAGCCTAACTAAAGCCGTAAATGACCCAAACACGAACCGGCGTCAACGTGCCAGTGTTGCATTTGCATACCCTTAGTCACACATGGGCCACCAAAGACCATTTAAAATCGAAGCCTCGAGCTATACGCGTGCCGAACGTACGTTTTTGATTAGGGAAGGTCATTTGCGCAATAGTCATAGAATTGCTCACGACTGCACATACCATAGGTCACATATTCTAAACATCTAAACGCTTATATTAAACGGACTGCGAAATTCTAGTACGTACTGAGCGAGGATTTGCTGGGTTAGGACGTTGTTCATGATCGGGTAATGGCCGGAGCGTGACACGCAATAAATAATTGCGAGGACAATTTGATTTTGTGCTTTACTGCACCTTTTTAAAAGCAAAATTATTTAACATTATTGATTGATTTATAAAGAAGCGATTACACAGGCTTTTGAATCGTTGTTCATCGCGCGGATTAAACTGAGGCTGAACGTTTAATTTTGTGTGACACCCTTTCTTTTTTTTCTGATCGCCCGCCGTCGGCTCCACTATTCGTTATTACAGTTGATGAACTTAGAAATGTCCGCCTCATTTGTCGATTCTAGATACCTTCACAAAAAGAAGTTCACAAATATTCCTCCATAAATGTAGAGCTGCCACTGTAAAAATACTGTCCATTTCGTTCTAACTAAGGGCAGCCAATAACAAAGAAGGCTAGAAATGTCTACAGATGATATGGGTACTGCAAGCGTAAAACTTTCGGGTATTTACCCATTGCACTAGACTCGTGTTTCCTGAATACGTTCAATATTTGTATTCATATCCGGAGTTGCCGGGTCCGATGTCTTCCTAAGCAGCATTGGTCATTGTAGTGGAATTTAGTATGGCATTTTCAACTTCATTAAAAGTCATGTACGCCTGATCAATGCTTACGGTACATAAGTAACTACTTCCGGATTATAGCCCGAATCACTATATGACCACCACAGAGACCCTCCGCACTACCGTGACACTGACTGCCAAGCAAGTGGAACACATAACGATTGTAATGTCTTTTGGTTTGAATCGGTCGGAAATCGAACCCGGAACACATCCAGATCAACAGTAAAACAAATAATTCGGCCAACAGAACTGTTATGCCCAGACCTTTATGTTGTCGATGTATAAACCTTTTCCTTTTGCTTCGCAGAATGCCAATTCACTTGGCGGTCGAGGCGCCAGTGTCGATTACACTAAGGTACGTACATACTGAGTTACAGTTTAGAGTTTAATAGCGATGACTCATATGTTTGTCCATTGCTTTAGACATTTAGAGGAGGAAGCTTCGGAGCTAGTGCCGTAAGTATACACCAATGCGTAAGCGCGTGCGAAAGTGACTCCGGGTTATTCCTTCTTCAATTACCCTTAGGCCTCCAACGTCAAAATGGGCCTCATAGCATAGGTTTGCATTGGTTAGCGATTGACTTTTTCTCCCTAAAGACCGAGGGGCAACGGGCATTGGGCGTTTCAGGCTATATACTACCACCAATCACACTGGAGTGGGGGTAATTCAAGCAACTTTAGCAGGGTCCCAGACTTGATTCGATTATACGGCTAGAAATATTTGTAACCTAGCGGCGGCATATAATCACTAATGCAACCTACCATGGCTGTTTCAGAGCACGGATTCTTTTGGCATGCATGGTCTCAGAGCTGCATATTCTACGGTAAGTATCATAATACCACATTACTTATCAACATGTTATATTTGATGATAATTTTAGAGAGCTTTAGGCGGACAACTTGGAGCCTCTTTGGTGAGTACGTGTTCGTGTTGAGTCTGCAAATACCACAATAAAATTCTAAATGAATTTTAAAAAAATGTGTAGGATCACCACGAATGTCATGTCGAACCATGCTAGCAATCGGCATCACGCGATAGATTCGTATCGTGGGTGGGTAGCTTCCTCACAATTGTATATTCTTTAATCATGGAGGTTATTAGTGGCTCATGTCGCCAGACCCAGTCAGAAAATGCGAGTGTCCCTACGTGGCCCGCGTGTGGGGTTGTCAAGGCTGGGGAACGGAACGCCACATGTTATAGGGCCGATGTATGACCTTGATAGGGCATTACTTGGTCCCTATATACAGTATTTGTCACACATTACTCATGCCCTTCTTTCCTCATATCGTCCGAATCCCCGTGACCACCAGAGAAACCCTCCGCACTTCCTTGACACTGACTGCAAGCAGATGAGGAACAGATAACAATTGTAAAGTATTTTGGTTTGAATCGGTCGGAAATCGAACCCGGAACACATCCCGATCAACGGGCAAACAAACAACTCGGCCAACAGAACTGTTTTGCCCAGACCTTTATGTTGTCGATGTATAAACCTTTTGCTTCTACCTTGCAGAATGCCAATTCACGTGGCGGTAGTGGCGCCAGTGTCGGGTACACTAAGGTGGGTACATACTGAGTTACAGTTAATGCTTTAATAGTGATGACTCATAAGTTTATCCATTGCTTTTAGACTTTTAAAGGAGGAAGCTTGAGAGCTGGAGCTGTAAGTATACACCAATGCGTAAGCGCTTGCAAAAGTGTCTCCGGCTTATTCCTTTTTTCAGTACCCTTAGGCCCCCAACTTCAAAATGGGCCTCATGGGCATAGGCTTGCATTGGTTAGCGATTGACTTTTTCTCCCTAAAGACCGACGGGCGACGCCCATTTGGCGTTTCAGGGTACACTACCACCAATCATGCTGAAGTGAGGTAATTCAAACGACTTCACCAAGGCCCCAGACTTGACTCGATATGGGGTTGGCTGCAACTACGTCGAGGTACTGCTTTGGTTGGCAACGGATGTTTGTTCCCTTGTGACTGAGGGACGAGGTACACTACAACCTAACTGGGGGTAAAGCATGCGATATTGGCTGAGGTTATGAATTGCCTCAATACAGGCTATAGCCTTAAATTGTATTTTATTATCTTTAGTAAGATTAAGGTCTGGTCGGTATTAGACGCTTTGAGATATCTGAAGCAATGTAATTTGGCTGCAAAATTATACAAAATTATGTTTTGCGTGCAGAGTATTCAACGAGATCGTTGGGGTAACTCCAATCCCACTTTTGGAATTCAGTTCTCAAAACAATTCGGAAGATAATTGAACTTTGATGAATCTGGATAACTTGTCACAAATCAAATCAAGATATTAATTCTTTCACTGCAACATATATTCTGTGGCTCTTGTTACAATTTTCAAATCTCATCTGTTCATAATGTAATTATATATTATGTTTTTCATACACCATTTAAAAATAAATTGAGCCCTATAACAATTGTTGTTGTGGATTTGAATTGATGGCGTTCATGTTATTGCTTACCCAGCAAACACGGCATTCGGGATATCGCGAACTTATGCGAGCTGTCCGAAACATTTCTTGTCATGCTGATCTATAACTGTCACTTGATGTTGATATCTTCTCAGCCCCGAATTCCAGAGTCTGCCAGATGACACAACATGGTCTGTCTAAATTTAAGAATAGAATATAGCCTATACAGTAGATCCTATGACGACGAAAATACAGAAGGTTTATTAATTTTTGATTGGTGTTGATGATCACCACTTGACGAAATCCGCCACCGAAAACGCTTTGTGTTTCACTCGTTATTGCGCAATCGCAACGCATCCGAGCATGTCCGTTTATTAAACACAAAGAGAAAATGACGAGGGAATTCAGGGGAATGTGTCTCATAAGATGGTTAAGTAGAGAGAAAGACGTAGGAACCATCAAAGAGAGTGGATAATGTGCAAAGCGAGCTAAAATTAGGTTAGAGTTAAAGACGCAGCAGCAGTCATCAAGCGATGATAAATATTCTGAAGGTGGTGGTGATGATGTCCGGCGAAGATCAAACAAATCAAACAGTTCTCTGGGTATTTATGGCGTGCTCTTGGCCGCGTCCTCAATGTCCGCGGACTGCAGAATCACAGCTAAATGCCGTTACAGACCTATATCTAAAAATACTGGATAAAACTACACAAGTCCGACGAGATGCTGTTCGCTTGACATACAAAATCGGAATGCACGCTAAACTTAAAGCTTGAAGACAGCTTTTAGCAATACACATTTTGTATGCATTATATAATATATTTATTCTCGTTGCCACGATTTTGAATTTCATCTGTATCTTCTTCATTTGACGTCATATTCCACATGGCAACAATTTACTTTGAACTTTCGCTCGCATATATTTTCCGTTCAATTTGCCGATTTCTCCTGATGAGTGGCAACGAAAAGTCTTTGAGAATCTATATACTATATAATGCATACAAATTGTGTATTGCTAAAAGCTGTCTTCAAGTTCTGCAACGCAAGCAATTATTTGTAAACCTAAAACACACATGCTATAGGTAGACAATTCCTCGAGGGTTCGAGTTGCTATCACAGGTGGCCACAGCATCATTTTCGGCGCGCTGCAACGGGCAGGATTGGTACAAAGGTACAGTGGCTGTCATTGGTTGACACAATATTGACATAATTAAGTAACAATCATTGGATTGTTACGTGTTCGCTACACTAATCATCCTGTGTGGCAAGTGCACAATTAA